>CM046435.1:37775355-37942855 GCA_025506505.1 Flaveria sonorensis | reverse complement strand
CCAGTTGCAAGACTTGAATCTATTCGTGTCTTCCTGGCTTATGCCTCATTCATGAATTTTAAAGTGGATCAAATGGACGTAAAGGGTGCATTTTTGTATGGTTCAATCACCGATGGTGTGTACGTGAAGCAACCTCCAGGTTTTGAAGATGCTACATATCCACATCGTGTGTACAAGTTGAGCAAAGCTTTATATGGACTACATCAAGCCCCTAGAATCTGGTATGAGACATTTTGCAACACTTAATCCTAACATGGATACACGCGAGGGAAAATCGATCCGACTCTATTTATCAGAAAGGATGCTGATGATCTCTTATGTGTACAAGTGTATGTTGATGATATCATATTTGGTTCTACAAGTCCAAAAATAGGCAATGAATTTGAAGAAATCATGAAATCTTGATTTCAGATGAATTCTATGGGAGCGATAAATTTCTTTCTTGGACTTCAAGTTAAGCAATCTGCAGATGGTATTTCTATCAACCAAGAGAAGTTCGTCGACAAACTCTTGAAGAAATTTAAGCTACTAGATTGTCAGTCAATTAGAACTCCAACTGATATGAACACCAAGATTGAGCCTGATCCGAAAGGAAAATCAGTAGATCAAACACTATATAGATCGATGATTGGTTCTTTGATGTATCTCACTGCATCTAAACCAGACATTATGTATAATGTTTGTGTCTGTGCAAGTTATCAATCAGACCTAAAAGAATCCCACTTAATTGTTGTCAAAAGAATATTCAGGTATCTCAAAGGTAAACCGGCTTTAGGGCTATGGTATCCTTACGAAGGAAATTTTGAGTTACATGGGTATACTGTTAGTGATTATGGTGGATGTTGTCAAGATAGAAAATCAACAACGGGTGGGTGTCAATTTTTAGGACCCAGATTAGTCTCATTGCAATGCAAGAAACAAACAAATGTCTCTGTTTCTACTGTAGAAGCTGAGTACATTGTTGCTTCAGCAGGATGTTCTCAAATCCTTTGGTTACAAAACCAACTACTGGATTACGGGTTCAACTTTCTTAAAACACCTATTTACATTGATAACACAGCTGCTATGTTCATTACAGCTAATCATGTCCAACATTCTAAAACAAAACATATCGAAATGCGATATCATTTTCTTAGAGATAACTCTAAAAAATGTTTAATCATTCTGATTCAAATTGCTACTGAAAAACAATTGGCCTACCTTTTTACTAAAGCCTTCTTACCAGGACGGTTTGAGTATTTGGTTGAGTCAATTGGTCTTATTAATCACACTTAAAATTGGTTTTTGAGAATTTCAGTAAATTGAGTCTAAATATGATCAGAACCCTCCCTTATATGAATAGGACACTGTCAGAGAACCTATCAAAGTCAATTGCCTGAATTTATTTTTGTGTGTGCATGTTCGTTATAAAAACAAAAACCAAATACAAAATAGAAAATTGAAAAACAAAAGATAAAAAAATATAAAACCAAAAATCACAAAAATAGTGTTTTTCCTTATTAATTATATAGGAATGAATTTGTTTTGCAATACGTGAGAAATGATAGTACATTAGTATGATCAGTTGCATACTTCGCTTTCGACTACAGTCTGACATGATCAGATATGATGTGCAGGTAAGCTCTTGCAATTATACTTAAAAAGTAAATTCTTGTGATTAAACTAAATCACTCATGCATTTATGTATGTCTATCTTAGTACTGATGAGTAGTGTTGATTTCTCAAATTGACTGCTTGTTAAGACATAATCTCACACCTGATGGTGATATGAATAACCATTGAGCTCTAATTATTTAACGCATCTAACACTTTTTTGTTATGAGTAATCATAGACCTTAAGTGATGAGATATCCTTTATTGTAAGTGATTACAGACCTGGATATACTCACTGATGTAACAAGATGCCAATGTGCACAAACACCAAATGAGATCTGGTTATAGTATATGTCAGGTTAACATGTTGAGAATAGTGACTTCTTGCATATCTTTATAAGAATTAACCTCTCTAAGTCTAAATGTGACTACATAATGTCATATCTAACTGTACCTTAAACAATCCAATAATTGAAAAAGTAAGTGTGCTGAGTACCATGCCAAAAGCACTCATTTTATGTCCTTAGATTTAGTGTCTCCTTTGCTGCAAAAATGCTGACCTGGAACACACTTGATCAGGATTTAATCACTGTCTGTGACAATCCATCATTTTTTTATTTCAATGTGCCGATCACTGCTAATATGATCTCACTGCAAACATGATTCATTGTGAATATTAGATTTTTGTTCTGTTTTCATTTTAATTTTTTGCATGTTTTCTGTGTGCAGACAATTTAACAATGATTAGTATGCTCTTCATGTGACAAATTCAAGAAACTTATAAGTTTTATCAAACTTAAAAGTTTAAGGGGAGTAAAAAGAGTTTAAAAGAAAAATATCTGTTAAATTTCAAGATATGTAAAATTATAAAAAATCAAAATCTAATGTTTTGGATGGAAAGGACGATGCTACAGATGTTCAAGCATGTGTGTGTAACAAAATGAAAAATGAACCTGGAAAACATTTTAAATGGAAAAGCTTCTTGCAATAGTTAAATGAGAGTTTTTGTTAATTTTAGAGACTAAAATGACAGGAAACTAAATTTGAAACATTAAAACAAAAAATAAAAAGGTCAAAAATAAAATTTTCAAAATTTAAGGATGAAAAATAAAAAAAATAAAAAAAAATTCAAAGTTAAGGGTTAATTTTGAAAATTTTGGGTAAAAGTCAAAATTTGACTTATTAAAGTCAAAATTTTAAAATTGTTTAAATATTAGTATGTGAACAGTGCTAATATGTCTAAACAGTGTGCAGGTGGAAGATTATGAAAATTTTTAAGTGTTAGACACATGTAAGTAATCTCATGCGCCTAAACAGTGGTCAAAAGTCCAAATGTAGGAGCATGATGATTTGTTCAGAAGTTGTGTAAGTTAGATGTTTGTGACTACTTCATGCGGACAAACAGTAGTCATGCGCCTAAACAGTTGTCATGAGTCTGAAAATATTGCTAAGTGTTGGGCGTTTTACAATCCCATGCGCCTAAACAGTTCTAATGTGTCTGTGTAGAAACTAAGTATTGGGCGTTTCTGCTTAGTTCATGCGTCTGAACAGTGCAAAAGCTACTGAACAGTGCCCATGCGCCTAAGCTCATGCGCACAAACAGTGCTTATGCGTCTGAACAGTTCTCATGCGCCTAAGCCCATGCGCACAAACAGTGCTCATGCGCCTAAATTTTTTTACTTAGTATATAAATAACACTTTGTGTTTCTCAGATTTCATTCTCAAATTTCCCCTGAACACTCAGTTTCTCAAAATCCATACATCCTGATAAACCCTAAATCCGCATTCTGATTGATTTTTTTTTGTTGTTGTGCACTCGAAAGTGATAGAAATCGATTCTAAATGTAAGTTCGAACTCAAAATTACACAAATTTTAGATTAATAAGCTGATTGATTTGGGCTTTTTGAACCTGTTTAGGCGTTCGAACCCTAATGATTGAATCTGTTAAAATGTGATTTAACAAAGGGTATTGAATGAAAATTGATGATTATATGATGAAATGAACTGGATTGCGAACATGTTTGTGCATTCAAATCGAGTATTCATCAAAGTTGAATGTTTGATGATAATCAAGCAGTCAACTTGAAGATGAACAGTCAAGAGAAAATGTTTTTTTTTAAATAATAATAAAAATAAAATAAAATGGAAAATAAATCAAAATGTATATTGAAAATTGTTTTGAATAAAAGTCAAAAAGTAAAATGGTAAATCATCTAAGAAACAAAATTGTTTGAATGTGTATAATTCATCAGAATATCAAAATCTCAGCAAATTCAAGCATTAAAGTGTTAAAGTCAAAAATTTTAAATTGATTGAAATTATATCTTTCAAAATCTAAATTTCTTTGTTTCTTCGCAGATGGCAGATTTAAAGTTTGAGCCCAAACATAATGTGGCTGCTCTTTTCAATGAAGAAGTTAGAGATGCCATTGGATACGAAGAGATTATCAAATATCTGCTGAGAACCAAATATGTATATGCTATGTGTTACCAGCCTGTTATATATGCTCGTCCGATTCGAAAGTTCTGGAGCACTGCATATATTGATGCTGATGATAATGGAAGGAAAGTAGTTAGAGGGTTTATAACCAACATGAAGATGATTGAAGTATCAGAAGATTCTATAAGATATGCTTTGAGATTAGGTCAAAATAATGCTAAAGATTTATCTGAACTGACATTTGATGAATGTAGTCAAACATTCATGGAAATGGGTCATCCTAATCAATTTCCAAAGAAACAGTTCTTCAGAGCCCGTGTATTCAACCACTGGAAACTTCTATGCTATATATTCCAACATTGTATGTCCAAGAGGAGTGCATGATGGAATTCTTTCCCTGTTGACATTGCTTCTCCGATTGTAGCACTAGCAACAAACAGGAGATTTAATATGTCCAAGTGGATCATGAATGGGTTTATTTTCAATTTAGAAAAGGGCATAAGGAATAAGTATCTGATGTATCCAAGATTCCTTCAAATGATCATTAATGAAGAATATCCTGACATAAGGGTAAATGGTTTTAGTGGAGAAACATTGATTCTTGAACACATGTCAGAGATATCATACAAAAGATTGTCTATGGTGACAGGTGCTCAGAATCTTCCTCTATTTGATTACATCAGGAATGTGGCAAATGATGAAGTTGATATCACTATAGATCACTATCATCTAACTGAAGAAGAACCACTAGATCCAGCTGATCTTATTGAAGAAATTCCAGCTGATGATGATGAAGAAGATGATGATGATGATGAACATGATGAAGCTGATGATGAAAGTTCCAGTTCATCAGATGATGATAATGGAGATGATGGTAATGAAGGTGATGATAATGTTAAAGCTATGGAAGTGATCCATGAGCAAATACAAGAATCTGAGCATGTTGTTAAAGAGGCACATGAAGAAAGTCATGATGCTGTTAAAGAAATAGATGGTGATACTGAGGAAATGGATTAAAATATAGAAGAAAACATCCAAGAAGTTGATAAAATTACTAAAGAGCTAGTAGATGAAAGTCAAACAGTTGAAGAAATAGCTGAAATGATAGATGAAATGGTTGGTGGTGAAGAACAGATTGTATTAACTGAGTTTGTACAAGAGTCTATTCATGAAGAAAATGTGAATAAGGAAGAAGAGTTACAAAAACAAATTGATGAACTTAAAAAGGATAATAAGAATCAAGTTAAGAGAATTGAAGAGCTGAAAGATGCTAATAAAAAGTTAATTGAAGAGATGAAAGAGAAAGAAAAATTGATTGATGAGTTGAGGAAAAGTAAAGAAGAAAATTTGAAAACTTTTGAAGTTATGATGGTTGATTATGATTTGATGGAAGAAAACTTAAAGAAGATGAGTGAGGAGAATAATATGTTAAAAGGTGAACTAAACAAGTTGAAAGAAACTCAAAAGTCTCCATCTCCTGAGGTAATAATTATGCCTGAGATTGCTCCAGTTGAGGTTGAAAAGATTCAATCTGTAGATAAAGGGAAAAGGAAAGTGGATGAGATTGATGTTTCAGTTTTACCTGAATCATCTTCTAAAATACAAAAGGTGAATGTTGAAGAAGGCGAAGCTGACATTCAAGAGACGATCGGAGCTCTAGATGACATAGAGTCTGAATTTGATGATGATTGGTACAATGAAGTACTTGATGATGAAGACATTCATGAGGCTAATGTTGAAGAACATTTTTCTCCAAGTGGATTAAGCCATGATGACATACCTGTTGATATTGAAGATAGATATAATTACCTGGTGAAAATGAAAACAACAGAGTATTCTTAGATGGATTAACTGTCTCATAGATCAATGAAGAATTTGAAAAGTGCATAGTAGCTGAATCAAGTGCACCGATTGATCCTAATGAGATTGTGGTTGAGCATGGTGAATGGAATCCTCTAAGTGAAAGTATAAATGTTGAGGATATTCCAACATCAGAATTGCACCATCTGAATCCAGACGCCATGAACGTAACCATGTTAAGGATGTGGTTGCAATCAAGGAACTATCCTTGGAAGAAATTGAAAAGATTACAAGCTGAATCCTTGAGAAACTTAGTGAGAAGCTTTCAAGAGACTGAGAAACAAACAAACAAGATAATCATTCTAGATACTGACAATCCTCAGTATTTAGAAATAACTAAAAGAACAAGGATTTTGAAGCCACATGAGATTAAATCAATGGCTATGGATAGTTCATGATATGAAAGAAGAAGAGAGCTAATAAAGATGTTTCCACAAACAGAAAAACAAGGATATGAAGTTCCTTTGGAACAAAGGCAATTATGGAAGAAAGCTCGATCTGCGGGTGACCTTGTACGAAATGTTTTACAAAAAGGACAATCTATCTCAGAGTTATTAAATGCTATGGTTGTTCCTGACACAACAAAAGAGGTCAAGATCGTAGCTTGGAAATATGATAAAGTGTTTGATGCATTTTTGATTAAGAGAGTTAATGCTATATGTGACGTGTATCACTATTTCACAAGCATTATTAAGCTCCCAATACAAGATCTGAAAGAATTAGCAAAATTGTCTTTGATAAACCATTCTAAAGCTAAGCGTGGAGAGATGTTTGTAGAGCTTCATCACCGAGGAATAAATAGCATGCCATTCTTCTTGCAAACACGTTGTGATCAAGATGATAAAGAATATTTCCAAAAGTTAAAGAAAAAGAAAAAAGGAGTAGAAAAGGATGTGGGTGAAGAAAAGTTCCTTGATGCGTATAGTGATGCATTTTTTGAAAAAATCACTAATCCGGGACTTAAAGTAATTGAAGGATCACAGCAGTCCAAACCAATCCTGAGATGGTTTTATAATGCTGATACTTTTGAGATGAAGTTAGTTCGAGACTTGAATGATTAGGACAATGAGATTATCACTTTGTTTGGAGTATTTGAACTCAAATTACTTCATCCGAGTTATATTTCATTTTTGTCCATTCAGAAGTTTGAGAAGGTATTTCCCGAGAATGCAGAAAATGATAAGAAATATTTTCTGTCCATCATCAAAGTTATGAATGCAGCAATGGAAAGAATATCTTTGAGGAAAACAATGGCGTATGCAAATATAGTAAAGAAAGATCTCAAAGACATTGACTTTATGAGAATATCAAGTAAAGATGTACTGGAAATTTATTGCAAAGATAATCCAAATCCAATAGAGTGCTATGCAAATGTGGATATAGCCGGATTATCTAAGAAAACTTTGGAAGTGATGAAATCTATGGAGATAAAAACAAATGAGAAGAATCCTGAACAAGGTGTGCTTGCTGAGAAATTTAAAGCTGCAATTGCAAAGGCTATAAGGGAGCAAGAGACTTACAAGGAGAAACCAGTATTCAAAGTCAAGGAAGAACTTGAAGACTTCTTTGATGTTTGAAGACTAAAGATCAAGCTGGAGACTGAAGACTTGATTGAAGATTAAAGATTGAAGATCTGAAGCCCGAAGATTTTGAAGACCGAAGACATGTAAATCTTAGGGGGAGTATTGTAGATTCTTCTTTTAAAGATTAACATTTGTCTTTGTATGTCTTTTACATTTTTGTCATAGTATAGGGACTTTTATTGTAAATATGTTCCTTTGTTTTCTTGATTAGTATAAATAGGCTGAATATGTATTGTGTAGGTAGACATCTAGAGACATCTAGAGATTAGACTTTCAGTTTTAGATGCTTTGTTTCTGTTACTTACACTTTGTATTCTTCTCTACTAATCAATGAAAACTTTTATGAATTTTTGTTGATTTCGTGTGTTGAATTGAATACTTCTGTGTATTAGATTGAATTGCGTTCTTATATCATCACAGATCGATCCATTTTGAGCTCATCAACCCATGCGCCTAAGTTTTTGCCCATGCGCCCAAATTGCCCATGCGCCCAAGTACCCATGTGCCTGCATAGTACTAATGCGCCTGCATAAAACCCATGCGCTTATGTTTCCCCATGCGCCTAAGTTTTCCCATGCATCCAACTGTCCGTGTGCCTGCATAGTGCCCATGCGCCCACATAGTGCTCATGCGCCTATGTTGACTTAGAATTTTTTCTGAATTTGGGAAATAGAAATTGATGATTAAGCTCTGGAGTGTTTTGGTGGGTTATGTTTGTTTATGTTATACATGTTTGTGGCCCGTTATTGATGTTCCTTATTACGTATTATTACGTGACTTTACGTGGTGTGTTAATGCTCTTATACATAAAGTATTATATAATGAAAGTAAAAGACATTGTTAACGAAGTGGAACATAATGAAAGAATGTAAAGTTTTGCAAGCAACTGAAAGGAGGTTCACAACTCATTGAGGGGTTGTTAGCTCAACTGTGTGCAGTTTAGCTAACCCATGAGGATGCACACAGGGGTCAATCTTTGTGATTGACCAATAAGTACGAAACGGGACCCTTGTCGCTTGCTCCGGTACTAGAGTCAACGTAGTGCACAATGTTAGGGGTCTATTTATAGACTTCGGCCCAGTACCAGCTTCGTGCATAATGTTTGGGGTATAGCATATGACATTGGTCTAGATGAAAGTGAAAGATAATAATGAAAGTTTGAAACGTACGAAATGAATGAAAAGAATGTTAAAAGAATAATGATATTATCAAGATGTATGTATGATTATGTGATCACGAACAAAAGTAAAGGAAAGGTTTTTACTAAAGGTAAAGTATTTTATTATTTAAAACTATAACTCACTTAGCAACACTGACTTTTTATGCATTTTCAGTGGGTAGGTAGCTTGTTGTTGAGGATGGCATGAGGGTGAAGCTACTTGGCGGGCAAAGACTGTCATCCATTTCATGCATGATAATGATGTTGTTTTGTAATATAACTAAGTGATATTTTGTAATCTTTTAAACGACGATGAATTACTTGGCAAATGTATTTATTAAAGCATGAAATGGTTTTTGATGAATTATGCCGCTGCATTCTTTTATTTACTTAATAAATCTTAATATGTTTTGATATATGAGGTTGTGATTGACCAACTGTGGGGCTCCCGGGAATGGGGCCTTACATGAAACATTTTTACAAGATTTGTTAAAACAATTGGTAACTAAATGAAGATCAAACAGCCAATCAGGACTAGAACCTTTTACACTAGGTGAGTGCTCATTGAAGGTCACATTGGTTGACTCCTCAACTACTCTAGTTCTGAGATTGTATACTCTATAAGCCTTGGCTTGGGAAGAGTATCCAATAAGGTGTCCATCATCTGATTTCTTAGCAAATTTGGCTGTTTGATTCTTGGTATTCAAGATGGTGCAAAGACATCCAAATGATCTGAGGAAACCAATGAAAGGTCTCCTTTTGTACCATAGTTCATAAGGTGTCTTACCATGAATCTTGACTACTAAAACTCTGTTTTGCACATAGCAGGCAGTGTTGACTGCCTCTGCCTAGAAGGTGATAGGCTATATAGAGTCAGATAAAATGATTCTTGCAGCTTCAATAAGTGTCCTGTTTCTCCTCTCAGCAACCGTTTTGCTGAGGAGTCCTGGGAGCACTGTATTGTCTTGTAATACCCTTTTCATCACAAAATGCATCAATATTTGGTTTTTAAATTTGGTTCCTTGATCAAATCTTATGGTCTTGACCTTATGATCACACTGATTCTTAATTTTCAGAATGAAGTTCTTCAAGATTTCAGGAGTCTCATCGTTAGTTCTAAGGAACAAGACCTAAGTATATCTTATGAAATCATTTATGATCACCAAGAAGTAAGAGGTCCTTTCAAACTCATTACACTGGTGGGGCCAAAAAGATCCATATGTAATAAGTGTAGGGGTGTAGTGATGGATTTCATTTCCTTTGGCTTGTGAGACACTTTTTGTTGCTTCCTTTTCAGACATGCAACACAATGGACATCACTTGTAAACTCTTTCTTTGGCATTACAGTTACCAAATCGTTCTTAATTGATGAAATCAACCCAACAGTGTGATGTTTATGAACTTAGACAATCAATGAAGAACATAAACAGGCTGATTCCTCCCAAGGATCTTTTCAAATCTCTTAAACAAAAATATAACAACAGATTTTTATACTTGTATTCAACAAACAATAATCATGGTGCGGAAACCTATGATTAATGCTATGATATCAGTGTGTGTGAGGATTGCTAGTGATTGCTAGTGGTTGAATAATAATAACTACTTGTTTGTATTGATTATTCAAAAAGCTTGCAAAGAATTAAGGTAGTATGCTATTTATAGCCTATACACAGAGCTATATACAATTACTGAACTACCCTTATGTAAACGAATATTACATAACTAATCCTAAGTCTATAAGCTATCCACTGTGAATGATTAGCTATTCATTGTGGATGTTAAGTTATTTGCTGTTGAAGTCAGATACATGTCTGCTACGCCTTGGATGTTGTCCGCTGTGAACACTTATGTGTTTGCTTGTATGTTGTCCGCTGTGGAATGTTCATCCGCTGTGGATGGACATCCCCTGTGAACACTTGTGTGTTTGCTTGTATGTTGTCCGCTGTGGAATGTTCATCCGCTATGGATGTACATCCGCTGTGAACACTTGTGTGTGTTTGCTTTGTATGTTGTCCACTATGGAAATATTCATCCGCTGTGGATGAACATCTGTTATGGACAGTTCATCAGCTGTGGACTCAGGCATCAGCTGTGTGTATTGTTCATCCATTGTGGGCTCTTGGACTTGATCTTCATCCGCTACATCTTCTTAGTCATCTGCTGTGGAAACTCTTCATCCGCTGCCAACACTTAGCAAAAATTCCTTTTCATCTACAAACCTGAAAAAGAAATTTAAGCAATATTAGTGTATGTTATGAGTGTTAATGATACTAATGTGCTAGTTAATAATTGTTTGAATGTTAGAACACATTATGTTTGATTATAGCAAGCATTATCCTTTTTAAGCGTATATCTATTAATGCATTTGTTGAGTCCAACAATACTCCCTCCAAGGATGATGTTGCCATCTCTTTAATGTTTGCATGTTAATGTTTTGTTTGTTAGTAACAATGTGTGTGTTGATGCTTGTTAGATGTTGCCATCTCTTCTGTTGATGATTGCATGTTAGAATGTTATGCATGATTGATTATTTGACTTTTATGATTATATGATTGAATGTTTGTCTGTTTGTTTGTTTTTGTATGATTGAATGATTGATTGTTTGTCTGATTACATGTATGATTGATTGTATATTTACATGTATGTTTGTATGATTACATGTATGTTTCACTGATTACTCATGTATAACTGTATGATTGAATGTTTGTCAGATTACATGTATGTTTGGATGTTTGTTTATTGATTGGTTAGATTGTTTGTTTATTTTTCTCTGTTTGTTTGTTAGAAACCTTTATGTGTGTGATGGAGCAGCTTCATCAACTGTCTTCTGAACTTCAGCTGTTGACTTCAAGGATTCTTCAATATCTTTCTCAAGCTCTTGATCTTTGGTAGCTTCTTTTACTTGATCGGATAAAGGAGTAATCCTCAGTGCATTACTGTAGTTCACTATGTGCTCTATAAAATAATCAACTGCACTTTTTTGATCATCATATTTGCTCTCTATTGTGAGATGAACTAGCTGTTCCAGAGTTGATTTGTCTAGGCTCTGCACATCTATGTTACTGACCAGTGTGGTCACAACATGTTTGCCTTTCAGGATTTCAAGATTGTTATTGTCTGATATCCTTATTCTTGTTATGCCTTCTATGTGTGTTAATGGTTATTGATTCGTTTCCAGTCTCTGTTCCAGTGCGGCCTTCACATAAATAGTCCCTAAAATTCTGATTGATTTACTTATGTTCACAACGGATGACTACTTGGTCATGCGCTGTGGACACTTGTTTGAAATTGTTTGTTTGTTCACAGCGGATGAACATTTGTTCATGCGCTATGGACTAGTGAAAACTTGTTTGGTTGTTCACAGCGGATGAACATTTGTTCATGCGATGTGGACCCTTGAAATGATTTGTTTGATTGTTCACAGCGGATGAACATCTGTTCATACCCTGTGGACACTTGGATGTGATGTGTGAATGTTTACGACGTATGATTACCTATGTGCAAACGCTGTATACACTTGTATAGTTTCTACAACGGATGACTTATGTTAGTCATGCGCTACGGAATGTCACTGTATACACAGCGGATGCCTTACCAAAATCATACGCTATGAACACATATATGTTCACTAGTTCATAGCGGATGTATGTTTGTTTTGTCCATTATATACACTTCTTGTACTTTGCATGTTATGACGGTACTGTAGCTGCAGCAGATGTATGTTTGTGTGTCCGATGTGATAACAGTTGTCAAATTTGCAAAAATTTTGAAAAAACTTGATTAATTTTCTTCCGAAGCAAATGTTTGTTTGTTTTTCTTCCGAAGCTAATTTTGAAAAATTTTCTTCCGAAGCATGTTTCATAAAATTTTGAAATGTTTCAAAATTTGAATGTTTGTTAAATTTTAGAACTTTAACATGATCAATATATGAATGTTTGGGTGCTGGCTTGACTTGGCTTTATTTAAAACTCAAAATTTAGAAATTTTTGAATTTTAAAAATGGTATGATTATGCACATATTACAAATTTTGTTGTCTTTGATATTTCCAAGTTTATTTTCTCCCCTAAATTTTTGCATATTTATAAAAACCTTTTAAAATGTCAAAAAATTGTATGTGTTAGAATGGAAATTATCAAAGTCCAATTGCTTGCTTGCTTGATAAAAGTTAGAAAGATAATGCCTTATCTAACTATTAAATGAATGATTTTCATGTTTGAACATGAATCATTTGCACATAACATGAGATCATACTAGTCTTAAATTCTTACTGAGTTGTTTGAATGTTTTTGAGGATAGAGATAGACTAATATAATGCTGATTGCATATATTTTGATCCACTTAAACTCATTCACAAGGAATGTAGTCTAAAAGACTTTATTGATTGTTCATCCAAGATGGATGTGTTCTCATTGGGAATCTTTTTGGATCATGATTTAGGTCATTCAGGTCTATGCTTAGCACAACAAAGAATGCCTTGGTGTACTCCAGGTCTATGAAAATCATAACAGAGAAGACACTTGTATGATTGAGAAATTTATAAACTGTTTCACTTGGTGTATTGTAGTTACTTTACAAGCAACCTATGTTCATCCAAGATGGATGTGTTCCTCATTGGGAATCTTTTTGGATCATGATTTAGGTCATTCAGGTCTGTGCTTAGCACAACAAAGAATGCCTTGGTGTACTCCAGGTCTATGAAAATCATAACAGAGGAGACACTTGTATGATTGAGCAATTTATAAACTATTTCACTTGGTGTATTATAGTTACTTTACAAGCAACCTATGTTGGATAGATCAATACTCACCATAAACCAAGATGTGTTGTTGACTACACAATCATGAGAATTTAGTTCTTCACTGTTGTATGTGATGTTAGGTGTCCCATGCTAAGCCTATTTACATATCAAACAAAGTACTATCAGTCTTTATTAGTGGAAAATGACCCAAGTGACGAATGAGCTAGTGTACTATCATTTCTCATGAGTGGTATGTGTGATTCAAGATGTTTGATTATAAGAAAACATGAATGTTTGTTTGATATCTTGATTTTGAAAGATGCTTGTTGATATTTAATTTGGACTTTGACAAAATCAAGCTTGTTTGAAATTAATGTTTTGAAAACATTATTTGTTTTATTCATAATTGATCATACCAAGTGACTGAACCAGAAATTCAAATCTTGTTGAATCAAATGGTCTGGTAAACAGGTCAGCCAATTGATTGTAAGTATGGACTTTGATCAACTTTATCAGACCCTTTTTTGAGCAATCTCTCAGAAAGTGATATCTGATATCTATGTGTTTGGTTTTTGAATGTTGAACTAGATTGTTAGTGATAAACATGGCAGCAGAATTGTCAATGTGTATGGGAGTTTGAAGAAAATTAAAGCCATAATCAAGCATTTGGTTTTGAAACCAAAGCACTTGAGAACAGCATGTTGAAGCAGCTATGTATTCTGCTTCAGCTGTTGACACAGAGACATTTGTTTTTTTCTTGCACTGCCAGGAGATCAATCTTGTTCCAAGAAACTTACAACCTCCTGTAGTGGATTTTCTGTTGTTGTTGCATCCACCATAATCACTGTTTGTGTAAACAAAGAAATCAGTTAGATGGTGCAACCCTAGCCAAGATGGTCTTGGGTTTTCCGTCTATTCCCATAACACATATTTCTTCTAATGTGGCATTGTCTGATGGTAAATTCTAGGCACACTAGATTTCCTTTGGATGTTTTTGGCTCTGTCGGGAGAAGTACTTTGAGTTCTTCTCCTTTGAGTGCCAATGTCTGTTTGCTGTCTGTTTTGAGACTTATGTCTCCTGTTTGATTGTTTAAAGTTGTCATAAAAAGTTTTATCATTATTTAAAACAACTTTTTGATGAGGAGTTTGTCTTGGTACTCCTACCTTGTTCTTATTAGGAATAACTGTTTGTTTCTCAGTTGATTTCTCAACTTGTGACTGTTTGTTTTGCTTCTTGTTTTTCTTATTAAAAAAACAGTTAGTCGTGCTATGGTTGTTTCTTCCACAAATTGAACAATAATTGTGAAAATGGCATGATTCAGTACTGTGATTGTTCATGTTATAGTACTTGCAATATTTACCATATTTGTATTTTTCAATAGTGTAAGTGTATTGATCACACCATTTACAGTATGGTAGATTTGCATTGTCTTGTTTGTTTATAACTTTTGATTTTAAATTTGATTTTGAAGGTAAGTCAAAAGTTACAGTTGCTTGTTTTTGCTGAATGGGAGCTTTGCCTTTCCCTTTGTTTGAATAGGAGAGGCAGTGGAAGATCCAGCTTTTCTTCCACCTGAGTAGATGTAAATACGTTTTGTCTGCTTTGATTGTATGTTTTATGTATCAACCACACTTGAAAATTTTGTAGTTTCAGTAATTGGTTGATCTGACTTATCATCCAATAGATCAACTTCATCTTCATCTGTTGTTTGTTCATCAAATTCATTATTTTCTCCTTGAAAAAAATTTGTTGATTTTATTTGTGGAGGTGCTTGGCTTTTAACAAATTTTATCAAATGTGTTTTTGATATTGATGATGATTTTGATGATAATTGTTTTGAATCATCGGTCCGGTCATGTGTGTCAAAGACTCACCCTGTGTGTTTGTCATGGAGTCATGTAAAGGAACATAATTATCATTATAAGGTGGGTTGACCTTAATATATCCTCAACCTGAAAGGTCTTTGAATACCCTTTGCTGAGCAAGAAGTTCTTCAAACTTCTTGTTGCTCACCTAATTTCTAAAGTTTCACTTCAGTTTCAGCCTGTATGGTTTTTGACAAAGTCAAAGATTCAGAGAGTTGCTCTACTTGAGCTGCTAGTGTTAACTTTTTAGACATTAATTTGTCCAAATCATTTTGTAATGAAAGAATTTTTGCTCCATATTGTTTTTGTTCAGATTTTAGACTTTCATTTAAAATCTTTGTTTCAATTACTTTCTTGGAAAGTTTGTCTGCATGTTCTCTGTATCTGTTGACTTCATCAATGCATGCTTGTGTACAGAGGTTATCCCTTACCTCTTTTGGGATTTCTGAAATCTTATCTTCTATGTTTGCCATGATTGCATGATCAGGAGATTGGATCTCACCCTCGTACATACTACAATGGCACTCACCATCTTGTTTGATAATCATTGCTGATGATTTGGAGTGTTGATTTGGACTGTATTGTGTGATTTGAGGTGGAGTTACTGCAGCTGGAATACTGATTGAAGGTGGGATTTGTCAGTTTAAGTGGTTGCTGCTAGATGCTTGTGTTTGATTGTTGTTTCTATCAACTCTTGGTTATTGGCATTCTCTTAAGAAATAACCATACAATTGACAGATGTAGCATCTCACCTTCATTTTATTAAAACAAATTTTGGTTTTCTTGCCCATGCTCAATCCTCTATTTCTCTGAAGAAACCTTTTTTTATCTATAGGCAATCATTGCCATAGACCACTGAAGATCCATTTCTTCAACAATGTCTGGTGGTAACTCATCCAGGACCTGTTGGATGATTTGAGATGGTGTGAGACTTGCACCCAAGTATGCTTCAAAGCTAGTTGAGAAAGCTGGATAGTCTGCTTTCTGCTCTTCACTTTGTAAAATGATAGTTAGAGCATCCATGGGTTTCTCACATTTGTGCATGTTTTGATTCTTTAGTTGTTGTTGTTTGCTAGAACTGGATGTGTGAGGATTATGTTTGCTTTGTGGTGTTGCTTCATAGGAAGCATGAACACCAATCTTTTTAGACTTCTATTTGGTACTGGATGATTCAGAGGCTGAGAAGAAGAAGGTTTCACTTGTATCTAAAAATTCCTCATCTTCATCCTCTCCAGTGCATGTCAAAAATGCACTATCTGTTTGTTGTAGTTCCTTGAACTTGTAGGATTCTACGTGTCTGATTGTGCTGTTATTCCTGGATCTTTCATCTAGTTCTAATGCTTCAACTTTAGAAACTAGAGCATCTAGGGACAATGCTTCAAGATCCAATGTTGCTTTCATCAGAGAAACTGATTGAGTCCAGCTCTATGGCAGTGTATGCAACATCTTTTTGTTGATCTCCATAGATTCATACTTGAGACCATAGACAATCATCTCATTTACCAACTATACAAATCAGTGAAGCTATTGTGGAATTGATTCTCCCTGAATGTGGTGGAAGGTTTCATAATGGGTCCTCAATTTTTTTTCTTGATTTTCGTGATTTCCTCACTTCCTTCACACATGGTGTGAAGTACCTTCCATAGTTCATGTGTTGTTTTGAAATTTTCAACCTGTGTTAAAATTTCAAATGGCAGAGTCATTGCCAATATGTTGTATGCTTTCATGTCTGTTTTGACCCTCTTGAGGTCATCACCAGCTATGCTTTTCAAACTTACTGGTTTCTGTATGTTGTAATCAGGCCCAACAGTGAAGGTATGAATGGTCCTTTGGTTATGGATGTCCATAGGTGGGTCTTGGAAAATTATCCAATTTATGAACATTATTTTCCCCTATTTGAAATCAGCTTTGTTCTTGAGTCTTGGTGGTTTGAGACCACTGTTTGTTCCTGAAATTTCATCAGACATGTTTGTTAATTTTTAACTTATCGTTTTACGTCAAATTTGTTTGATAATTTTAGCTCGGTTCTAAAATTTGATTTTATCCTAAAGTCACTAGGATTTGTTTGTTAGTGTGTTTGTTTTTTACTAAATAAAGGAAATTAATTAATTTTATTTTCAAATTAATTAATGTCCAATGTTAAGTCACTTTTAAATCTCGATGAAAAGAAAGTACTATTTTGTTAGGGAATGTCAACTTTTAATGATGTCAGTCAATGAAAGTCAAAACCCTAAAAACATAGAAAATGTTTTAACAGTTAACTTTTTGGATCAAAAAGTAACTTTTTTAGAATATTCAAAGAAGATTATGTTTCTTCTTTGATTTTGATGATAAACCAACAAAAATCACCGTAGATTTTTGAAGGATATGTATGAACAAAAACTAGGGTTTATCCTAGGGTTTGTTGACGGCAATGAAAACTTGAACAAAACAACAATCTGTTTGTTGTTTGTAGAAGATTAATCGCCTGTTTTGAGTGATGTTTAAATACAATGAATAGATTCAAAGTATTCAAATGAGTGTTTGTTTGATGAAAATTGGATAGAACAATAACCGGGTACTGTTTTATCCGAAAATCCTTAGAAACCTACGAGGTTTACAGAGTTTTGTGATGAACACGTTTGAAAATCATGTATGAAAGATGTTTAGAGCTGTAAACACACAAAATCTTCTACAAAATGAACGAAAACAAATTATTCAATCATGTTTTCAACATTTGATGAATGTTTAAAGTAGAAGAAGGTTTTTGTGAAGATTTTCAGCTCGAATATGTATTTTTTAAAGCTAATGAACCGCAGATATCATATTGTTGAATGAGAGGGTCGAAAATCAGTGTATGATTTGAGCTAAAGATTTGATACCACCTGATGAAATCAACCCAACAGTGTGATGTTTATGAACTTAGACAAACAATGAAGAACATAAACAGGTTGATTCCTCCTAAGGATCTTTTCAAATCTCTCAGACAAAAATATAATAACAGATTGTTATACTTGTATTCAACAAACAATAATCATGGTGCGGAAAACCATGATTAATGCTATGATATCAATGTGTGTGAGTGATTGCTAGTGATTGCTAGTGCTTGAATGATAATAACTGCTTGTTTGTATTGATTGTTCAAAAAGCTTACAAAGGATTAGGGTAGTATGCTATTTATAGCCTATAAACAGAGCTATATACAATTACTGAACTACCCTTATGTAAAGGAAAATTACATAACTAATCCTAAGTCTATAAACTGTCCGCTGTCAATGATTAGTTATCCGCTGTGGATGTTAAGTTGTCCACTGTGGAAGTCAGATAACATGTCCGCTATGCCTTGGATGTTGTCCACTGTGAACACTTATGTGTTTGCTTGTATGTTGTCCGCTGTGCAATGTTCGTCCACTGTGGATGAACATCCGCTGTGAATACTTGTGTGTGTTTGCTTTGTATGTTGTCCGTAGTGGAAATGTTCATCCGCTGTGGATGAACATCCATTGTGGATGAACATCCGCTGTGGACAGTTCATCAGCTATGGACTTAGGCATCCGCTGTGTGTGTTGTTCATCCACTGTGGGCACTTGGACTTGATCTTCATTCGCTGCATCTTCTTAGTCATCTGCTGTGGAAAACTCTTCATCCGCTGTCGACACTTAGCAAAAATTCATTTTTATCTACAAACCTGAAAAATAAATTTAAACAATATTAGTGTATGTTACGAGTGTTAATGATACTAATGTGTTAGTTAATGATTGTTTGAATGTTAGAACACATTATGTTTGCTTATGGCAAGCATTATCCTTTTTAAGCATTAATCTATTAATGCATTTGTTGAGTATAACATTAATTAATTTATTCATGTTTTTAAAGTTTACATGGCATATTCTCTTATGCCAATGGAAAGACTCATCACTATTGGCTTTAGATAGAAAGCAAGAAACTTCTCCTGAAGGGGGTGTTTCCTGCAAATCCATCTTGTACATGTTCCCTCTCTTGGGGGCTTTGAGCAGGATATGCTCTTGAGGAATGACTACTCCAGGCTTGAGAACAATGCACTCATGCTCAGTGAAAAGCATGTTGTGTCTCTAATCATAAAATTGGGATACACTCAAAAGATTGTATTTTAAGCTCCTAAACAAATTTTAACGTCTCGATGCAGAGCTTACCATTTATGACCCTGCCCCTTCCAGTGATGTAACCACCAGATTCTCCTCCAAATGCAACTTCCCCTCCATTAATTCTTTCAAAGTTATGAAGCAAAGAGCCATTGCCTGTCATGTGCCTAGAATAGCCACTATCAATGATCCATATAATTTCTTTAGTCTTTAGTTGTTCCTGTACAAAAAGAGATGGTTAGTTACATTTGGAAACCCAAGCCTCATTGGTCTTAGGATTGTCAAAGTGAACTAAAGGCAATGCAACAGTAATTGATCCTATGTTCAAGCTTTAAGGATCATCAGCTATTGTTGATGAAGAACTTTCAGTCACATGGAAGTTTTGATGACTTTAGAAGTTTTGGAGATTGGACCTTTGGAAGATCTTGCATTCATTGCAGAATTTAGTGCTTCAGAAGCATTCCTTACTTTCGAGACCAAATTTTCTTCCGAAGGCAAGTTTTCACTTGTCTTCTTCTTCACTTTGGAGCTTCCGAAAGGAAAAGATTTTCCTTCTGAAGCTATCTTCTTTATCTTCTTCTTAGAAGTGTTCTTCTTGGACATGTGGATAGTACTATTAGGATTATAGATGCAATCCTTAGCAAGATGAGAAGTACTATCATACTTAACACATTCAGTTGGCTTCCTTCTATGAGTCTTATTTTGTGTAGAAAGCTAAGCTTGATCACTTTATTCTTCCATCTTCATCTTCATAGATGATGCAGCAAGCTTCTTAGGGTGAGGCTTGCTTTTAGAACTGGATGGTTCAGGCTATACAGCAGTGGTGCACATTTGATCAGCCTTCTTTTCTTTATAGGGATGAGGTGGTCATGAACTAAAACTCCTGGTACTAGAATCCATAGTTGAATCCACAGTCTTCTCCAATTCAAATCCTGTAGAGATAAAGACTTGCTTCTGCTTGGAGTTGAAAGTGGCCTTGATCTCATGAGCCTTCTTTGACTTTCTCTTTGCAGCTCTGATCAAGTTCTTCCTTTTGGACTTGCTCAACCCTGGTTCTTTCCTTTCCTCGGGAGTATAGTGACCCTTCTTAGGATGATCTTCTTCACTCATCTCAGATCCATCGTTCACTACCTCCTTTTCATCTTCATCCTCTTCTGGAATGGGGTCAATGAGGGGAAGTTCATCTTGACAAGTTACACACTTTGGAGATCTTATAGATAGTAGAGTGTGTGGAGGAGCTATATAAGTAGATCTCAGTCCCTCCTTATTCTGATAACAAACCTTTGCATGCACAGATGAGGATATAATGTTCTTGATGGTCTCTTCTTCAAGAACACATTTTTCTGCCCGGGCTTTGCTGATCACAAGCTCAGCCTGGCATTCAGTTAACTTGGTAATGCGATCCTTGATTTGAGCCCTGTAATTTGTGTGCTCATGTTTTAGAGTTGAGATGGTTTTCTCTAGATCTTCTATCTTAAGTTTATAATCATTTTTAGCTTTTAAAATCAGCTTTTAAAATATTCAAGCGCTCAAGATCAGATCTCATTTCCAAGTTATAGGACCTGTATCTCTTTACTTTAGCAATACATTCGGGGGTGCAAAGATGTTCCAATACCTTGGCTTCTTCATGATCTGCCATTAGTGCTTGGTTTGGGGAAACATCTTCAACCTAAAAGCTCCAATCAAAGCCTCCTTCTTCAATAGCAACTACAGCTTGCGGCTTGGGCTTCTCAATCTTTGGAGCTCCATCAGTGTAGTTTGGTCTAGTTTGTGCTTGGCCACCATTTGTCCTTGTTGTGTTGCACTCCCATTTGGTTACAACTGTAACACTTCACTTTGCTTTTATCCAGCCTAAACTTTCCACTGGATGCATTGCTGGGAAATTTCCTCCATATTCTCTTGTAGAACTTCTTGGCCCTATGAGTGAGAAGAGCCATTTGATGGACTATCTCCATATACTCCAGATCATCTAGATGGATACAGTCCAAGTCTTTAAAAGTGAAGAGAAAGTTGCCACTATTTTCATCAGCAAACACAAAGGCTTGAGAAGAGCTTTTATCTTGAAATAGGCTTCCTTGGATGTAGCTCTCCCTTGGTGTCTCTGGAAAGGTGATGAAAGGACCCTTTTGTGAGTTTTCAGGGTAGCAGAGAAAATGATGCTATAGTTCTCTGCAATCCCTCTCAACCACATGAAGGGCTGAACTTTGCTGATTGTTGGAGGAGTTGCCAGATGGATTTTGCATGTTCATCTCCATCTAGCATCTTTCAGTCAATGCAACAGCTGTTGTTCAAGCTTTAAGCATGTGTTGAATTGTTGATATTTAGAATGTATGGTCAAGTCTATGTACTGTTTTTGTTGGACATGTGGATGCTTTTTTGATATTTTATTTTTGTTTAGTTATTTTAAACTTTTAGAGGTATTGGGTACAAAACATGTACTGGGTAACGGGTACAAAAATAGGTACTGGGTACCGTAACCAAACATGCACCATACAACAAACCTAAAAAATAATGTTGTGGAGGTAACAGGTACCAAAAAAGTATCGGGTACCAAAATATCGGTACCGTACCGGTACCGGTACCTGTTCCCATATACTAAAATCGGTACCGGTACCGGTACTCGTTTTATATAAAATTCGGGACCGGGTACTTTGGGTACCCGTACCGGTCCGGTATAGGTACGGTACCGAGCTCATCGCTAAATGCAAGTCTACCAGCTCACCCTTCTTAATCTTCTGCTTGATCACTCTAATGTGCTCATCCATAGTGGATAGAGACATTGGAACCCATACAGCTTCAAGAAGGTCACCATATTCAATCTGTCAGCAGGCTTCTTCTGATTGGCTAGGATGGTGGCTCTTGACTTAGCAGCCTCTTCCCTCATCCTCCTCTTAGCGGCTTTCTTTTCTTTTAGCACTCCTTGCTCTACCTTCTTGAGGTACTCAAACTCGATTTACTCATATGACAGTGGAAGTAGGTTTGCTGCCTTATAGAGACCTGTGGCACTCAGGTAGGTTATCATGTTTTTTCTATCTTGTTCCTTACCTACCTGAGTTTCTTGTTCACCTGCCACAGCCTCTACTTCAAGACTTTCTTGAACTGAAGAGAGGATAGGGGCTTTATAAAGTCTTTTTCTTTCTTCCTTGATCTTAAGGAGCAATTCTACAGCCTCAGCCTCCTTGCTCTCTTTTGACACTTAAGTGTCAACCAGTTCATTCAACTCATCCAATGGAAGATATATTATATCATCAATGTTGTAATTCCTAGACCCCAGATAATTCAATCTGCCTGCCCTTAACTCGTCCTCCTAGTATTGGCCTAGCTGTAACCGTGATTGCAGCTTGTATAAAGCTGGGGGTCTCACTTGTTCTCTCTCCCTTTGCCTTCCTCTTCCCCCCCCCCCCCTCTTCTCATCCTCAATCTCCTCAGAGGTAAGAATCCTCTTCCCTATGTCAATCACTGGCCTGTGTGACTCAGGGTGAAGAGAGCTTTAACCTTCATCACTTGGTGTAGCCCTTTAGCTCTGGCTAGGGAGAGGCTGTGAGGCACCTTCAGTAGCTGGTGTCCCATTGAGGGTACTAGGTGCTGAAGTAGTTCTGGCCTCTAGGTCCACAAGTTCTACTGCTAGGCCTTCAACTAAGGTTTCCTCTTCGAAGCTAATCTTAGGGTCTACTTGAATATCCAGTTGACCAACATTTTTTCCTACTAACCTCTGTCTATATAAATAAGATTGTCTCTTGAACTATTTAAGCACCCTCAGCTGGATCCTCTCGGCCAACCTTTCAACTTGCCTGTTTTGACTTGGGTATATGGCAGTATGGAGATATCACCAACTTGTGGGCACATGTAGTTCGCGTGATATATTGTATGTATTTTGGGTATATGGTAGTGGGTTGGTTATGCATGGTGGGGGTTTTGGTGTGCTATGTTCTTGTGTGGGTTGTGGGTGTGAATCAGGTTTGATATTTAATGTGTGCATGTTAATCATGAGTGCTCATTCTGTATGAGTGCATGTGTGCGGAGCACATGTATGCGGCAGGTGTGTGGGTATGGATTGTGTATGTTAACAAGCATATGTGGGTAGTAGTCATGCATGTGGGTGTATTGTTCATGTTTGAGATTTAATTTGTGGTGTTGGTTTAATGGAGTGATAAATAAGAATGTTTTGTTATTATAATGTACATGGTAACTAAGCACCCTACTCATATATATGTGTGCTTATTATAGGTGTGTGTAACATATAATATAAGTGTGTGCTTCGTTTGGGTCATTGCACATTTGTGATGTGCGAATGACGTATTACTAAACGTATGGGTTTTATTATAAAAATGGCATATAATTAAAGTGTATAAAGTGTACTTTTATATGTGGTAATTGGGTTTTATGCATTCGACGTGAATTGGTGTTTGCTTATGCTTGCGTGTGAATAGGAAAATCGATGACTTGCCTCGTAACCGAGCCGTGAACACAAAACCGAACTGTGGTTATTAATATATAATATTAATTTAATATTAAATGAAATTCAGGTTATTTAGAAACCTAATTATTTGTACTTGCATTTACTTGTTGTTGTGCATTCAAGGTAAGTTTACGGCCCCACAGCCGAGGAAAACTTACATTTGTCAGCTTCGGTTGCGAACTTCATACACTATGTAACTTGATATGTAGACTACCTATATACTAATATTACTTTGTTTACTGGATCTGCTTTTCAATTTTTTTTACTGTTTATTAAAACCTGTGAACTCACCAACCCTGTGTTGACACTTTAACATTTTTTTTAGGTTCGTAAAGTGTGCATGATTAGGAGCATTTCATCATTTCATCACATTGCTGGTTTTTTATAATTCCGTTTAAATATTATTTTTTTCATATTACATTTGTTGGGTTGCGCGTGTTTTGTGTTGTTTGAGTTTATAAACGATTAACTGTTTACGCTTTCGCAATTGTTTTCTCAAACTTATTATTAAACTATGTTTTGGGATTATTTGATAATAATAAATGCTATGTTTTGTAATTACTATGTCGTTTGGTGTAACTATCCATTGAGATCCTGATATGTCACGCGTCTAAGGGTAAAACCCTGTTTGTGGAAATTAAGGGTGTGACTTTACAGTACTAAAGCAAGTATTTAAATGCATTAGAAAAGACATGACTACCTTTTAAGGTTCTTTTGTCATACATGATTCAATGTACACTTGGGATGATTAAAAGTTATTAGATTTGACATGCAATTGTATATTGCTCTTAGTAATACACCTAAGAACTTAATCACATGTTAGAATCAAAGAAAGGTCAAAGTCAATGTTAACATAAAAGTCAAAATCAAGACTATTTTGGGGACGGGTGTCACCAACCATAGCCTAGATGGTCTTACGCTAAGCTTTAGAGTTGACAAAAGTTATTTCCTGCAAGTCAAACTATGTTGCCTTGTTTAGACTAAATTTTAGTTTATAAACTTAGATTTTAAGATTTTATAAGTTTTTAACAACCCACACATGAGTTTGTTACTTTTTTTTGGTGGTTTTCATTCTAACTTTGAGGCAGCTGGTTCCGTAATAGTAGGCTTATGCTTTCTCTAAGTGATTACGAGTGAATCCATTCTAGTTTTGGAAAGTGTTTTAGATGATTTGGAGATCACCTTAGATTAACCTATGAC
This sequence comes from Flaveria sonorensis, assembly GCA_025506505.1. Lineage (NCBI taxonomy): Eukaryota > Viridiplantae > Streptophyta > Magnoliopsida > Asterales > Asteraceae > Flaveria > Flaveria sonorensis. Next base: position 37,917,856 of record CM046435.1, on the reverse strand, counting down.
CTTTGCAGACTTGTATAATCGTTTGGTGGTTTTCATTCTAACTTTGGGTTTCCACAAACAAAAAAACATTTACCTTGAAACCCATGTCTCTAGTTACTAACATCACTAATGAGTGGATATGATTGTGAGGTTGATGCCTTGGACGCAGGATGTTTGACAATTTCCTTTAGTGCCTTTTGAGTTTTTTTTTGTTTTACACTTATTTGATTGCTCTATGTTTTGTTTCAATAACAAAAATTCTCTGTTACTCATGCATTCATGAGGAACATCCTTTTTCAAATGAAACATTACTAATGATTGGATATGATTGTAAGGTTGATGCCTTGGTCACAGGTTGTTTGACAATTACCTTCCGTGCTTTCTAAGTTTTGTTAGTTTTGCACTCATTTAATTGCTCTTAGTTTTGTTTTAATAATAAAATCTCTAGTACTCATGCATTCATGAGGAACATCCTTTTCAAAGGCACTACCATAAGTGAAATTGGTGATTACATCTTTAGGGTTAATATAATTTGACATACATGACAAATAGTCAATTTAACACAACATTCATTTTCATTACATGAGTTACTAAGAAAAATTTTAACATCACATGATAATCAGAAATTATCTTTAAGTTGTCCTTACATTCATCCAAATTTAAACAACTAAATACAATCTCAATTCTCTTAATTCCACCAAGTCTTCTTCTATTGAGCTAAAATGGTTGGATCCGCATAAGACACACAAGAGTCAAAATTTTAACATTTAACAAATTGATCAATATAAATTTGGTATAAACAATTTTGAAAAGATGATGTTTAAGCGTTTGTGAGTAACATCCATTCATTGAGTTTGCAGGAGGAATGACGTGATAATTGATGCCTTTATTTACCCTTTGATGAACTTGTTCATCTATAATACCCTCAACTATCTCTCTGTCTAAATTTTTGTTATTAACATAGAGATTTGCTTTTCAAAGGATGTAATTTGTCCTGCCAAAATTTTATTTGTAATTAATTCTGTTAAAACATCTAATCTTAGGTTTTTGTTTTCAAAAATAAGATCATCTATCATTTTCTTGCATTGCTTTTCCAAATCTTTAATTGTTTGTACATGATCTCCATATGATTAAGATCATCAATTAATGACTTATTATATAATCTATATCTAGAGACTTCATTTATACATAAGTGAGATCATAGTTTGATTTTACATCAGTTGAAATTTTAGTGATCTTAGAAGGATTATCTTAGAAAGTTACTAGTCCATACATTAAAATTTTACAGTTTATTTCTCTCTCTCTCTTCCCCACAACGATCCAAAAAGGAAAAGTCCTAACAATATTACCGGTCATCCGCCACCAGTCACCACCGGTTAAATAGCTCTAACCAAGCACCGGTCCTACCCCTTTTCCCTTGGTCATCATCCTGGATCGTGGATTTTCCTTGCAAGTACCACGTTCTTATTCCCAAGAACTTTGGTGTACTAAAGTCCAACAATAACAACCCCACTACAAATCAGCAGTGTAACTCTGGACCAATTACAAATGTTGAAGGAAACAAGAACTAGGCAGACTTTGGTTGTACATCCTCTTCGATCCACTTGATTTCAATGGTAAACCCGCCATAGCCATCTTTCTTGCCCCTTTGCGAGACCAATAACAAGAGACCACCATTGGAAAGCACCATACGCACGCACATGTGCCACCGTAAGTAAGCTACGCACCACCTCTGGTAACCCACACGCCCTTTGTTGTAAGCCACACACGGCCAAAAAAATCCTCTTTTTACTAGCTTTTCCATAAGTACTTCATTTTTGTTTTTCTGGTCACTCGCAAAAGCATTGTGAGTACATCCTACTTTAATTGTGTCCTTATTTCTAGGTATTTGTTTACTTAGCGTATTAGGAATTGTTTTTAGGGCATGTTATTTTGTTATCCTACTTTGCTTGCGTAATCTACGTTTGTCTATCATGTGTGATGTGTGTGTTTATACAGGCCATTTTTGTGCTTTCAACACTTTCTATGTGTTTATTGTAATTTACCAACACATAGGCCTAGTTTGATTTATTTTAAATATTATTTATAGTCATTGGTAGTCCTCTTATCCCTGTGTGTGCAATTTACATCATTTCATATCGTAGTTTTTGTTAGCTAGAGTCACATTGCTGCCTTAGCTTTGCATTTTTGTTGATCATGTGCGACTACTTTTGTTGTCTTTTTTACTTTCTCATATTTTTATATTTGTTTATTTGTTTGTGTAATTTCTCATCATATATAGGAGAACTCACAATGATACCTTGAGATTTTGTTCATGAACGAGGGGTGCTGGTAGGGAAAGAAAAGTTATCGAGGGTGTGTGTAGCTTCTTGGAATGTAGGAACCCTTTATGATAAGTTTTGGATTTGATAGACATGCTTAGAAGACAGAGGGTTCAAGTAGCATGTCTGCTAGAGACTAGGTGGTAGGAGAGTATAGGAATTAAGTTGAATAGATACAGGTTATGGTATATAGGGTCAGACAATAAAAAAAATGGAGTGGGTCTTCTAGTTGCTAAGGAACTACAGAGTAATATAGTGCATGTGAGAAGGTGTAGTGATAGGATCATGCTGTTGAGAGTGGTGGTAGGAAAGGAAGAAGTGGTAGTAGTCAGGACTTACGCACCTCACGTAGACTCAGGCGACCAGGAGAAGCAGGATTTTTTGGACAACATGTACGAAATCACCGGGTCCTTACCGAGGGAAGAGAAAATTTATATAGCAGGAGGTTTCAAAGGCCACATTGATAAAGAGGGTGACGTTTTCATACTGGTACATGGGGGTTGCTGTAAGGTTATATTAGAAGGCTGATGCAACCAAGGAAGCCAAAACAACGAAGGAGCTTCCTGCATGCATGCACTGATGTACAAGGTAGAAGTTACTTCGGAAGTTTTACACTCTCCACAGAAATTATTCTAAGTGTAAAATCTTCCGAAGCGAAAGACCAAATCTTCCGAAGCCAAAAATGAAGTCTTCCAAAGCTTTAAAGACAAAGTCTTCTGAAGCCAATGAAGTGAAGACTGATTTCTTCCGAAAGACAGAGAGGACATGCTTTCTCTGATCTACTTTTACGTAAAGCTGACTTACTTTCTGCTGCAACCCTGAAGACTCACCAACATATACAAGTTGGTGAAAAGGTCCATGCTTTAGTAAACAGTAGATTATGTTCTTGAGTCTATAACTTCCTACTTTGTACCTTTTATCCTTTTTATAATATAATCAGGATGTGCTATGGCATGTCATAGTCACTAGTCAAAAGGCAATCTGACTTTTGACTTTACATTGATCTTGTTGTCTAGATTAGTGTTTCCAGCTGGCTTTCATAGTATGAACGGCTGTAGGATGTAGTATAAAGTATCTCAGGTCCTTGTATTTCTTTTTATGCTTTGTAACACTTGTAATAGAACTTGAGAGCAATATACAGCATCCTTGAAAACCATATTAGTCTGTTCTTGTTCTTAGTTTTGTCTCAGTTACTTGTTTTCTTAGTATCATTTACATAAACCTGGTTCCCTATTTGATCTGTTAAATGTTCTAAAACTCTCCTCATTGTGAGACTATTGTATTGACCATCCCTTAAACGGTCCTGCAGTTGCAGATATGGCATTAGAAATGATGGTGAAAGAGACCTTCTTGATTTTGTGATGGCCCAAAACCTAGGAGTTTTGAACTCCATCTTTAGGAAGAGTGATTCCCAACTGATCACATTTAGTAGTGGGGATGGAACACACAGATTGATTATTGTTTTATACGAAGAATAGATCAAAGTGGTCGTTAGACTACAAGGTCATACATCAACTATTGGCAGCGGATATTGCTATGGGATGGAAGGGACGGGAGCAAAAGGGTAAGACTAAACCTAAGATCATATAGGTTACTTGAAACAAGAAAGGATCACAACTTTCAAATAATGGGTACTATCCATAGGTATAATTGGAGAACTAGGAGATGCAAACATGATGTGTTAGGAAACGGCAAACAAAATTAAACATGTAGCGAAGGTGATGCTCAGGTTCACTATTGGAAGGACAAAAGGGCAAAAGGAGGCATGGTAGTGGAATGATGATGTATAAGCCAAGGTAAGGGCAAAGCAACAATGTTTTAGGGAACTAACAAGATATGATGATGAAGAGGAAAAAGCAAGGTTAAAGGACATATATGTAAAGGTCAAACGAGAGGCAAAATAGATGGTTTCAATGGCAAAGAGAAATGTATATGATTAAATATATAACTTCTTGGAAACAAAAGAAGGAAACTACAACATGTTTAAGATTGCTAATGCTAGGGAGTGGAAAATGCATGATATAAGAGTCATAAGGTTTATAAGGAATAAGGATGGAACACTGATGCTCAAAAAGAAGGACATCAAGAAGAGATGGCAAACTTATTTCCACAACCTTTTCAATAGTGGCGGTAATCAGCAACATCATCTTGAGAACTTGCCTAAACACCAACAACAAACAAATAACTACTACTATCACGATATCACAAAGGAAGTGGAAGAGATTCCTTAGGAAAATAGGAAGGGCGGAGATAGTAGGTCCAGACAACATACCTCTTGAGGGGTGAAAATATTTAGGAGAAGAAGGGGTCTGATGGATGGAAGTTGGTTAATAGTATATTCAAAACCGGATGGATGTTAGACCAATGGAGGATTAGTGGTGTAGTTCTATTGTATAAAAGGAAAGGTGATGCCCAGTGATGTTGTAACTATAGGGGAAATTAAACTATTAAGTCACAGGATTGAGGCAAGGATGAGAAGAGAATCCTAAACGTTAATCAATTTGGATTTATGCTAGGGAGGTCAACCATAGAGGCAATTCACATCATTAGGAGGTTAATGGAAAAATATAGGGATAAGAAGTGTGACTTGCATATGGTGTTCATCAACCTAGAACAGGCCTATGACATTTACAGTGTTCCACGACATGTCATCTAGGACACTTTGTAAAGTAGAGGGATACCGTAGAAATATATAGATCTCATAAGGGATACGTAGGCATAGATGAGACGATTTTTCAGTCATGTGTGGGAGATACAAACTTCTTCCTATGAAGGTAGGTATCCACCAAGGATCGCATTAAATCTATTTCCTTTTGTAGTATTCATGGATGAGTTGTCTAAGAGAATTCAAAATCCATTCCCATGTTAAACGCTTTTTGCGAATGATATCGTGCTAGTGGCAGAAATCAAACATGATTTGAATGAAAGATTAGAAGAGTGGCGAGTAGCTTTGGAAAATCCCATTGGATGATAGTTTTCTTCTTTTGTAGCGTTTAGCACGATTCCATCCGAAATTAACAACATGACTTAAGAACATCACCCCGCATACCTAGCAAGCGTATTTGAACATTTGACGTACCACTTTTCTTATCTTAGGGTTTATCATGCCTCTCATATATGGTAGGCTTGAGCTCCTTCTTTCTTTGAAACTATCAAGATATCATATATAAATATTATCACTAACCTATGGATCATAGGTCGACGCACTCAATTTATTAGTTTCATGAAAGTCTCAAAGGCGTTGGTAAGACAAAATGACATCAATAGAAACTCGTAGTGTCCATAACATGTATGAACTAGCTTACTCCTTGCATCTGATTAAACAGATTGTCAATCTTTGGTAGTGGGTATATATTCTTTATAGTGATTATGTTTAGTTTAAGATATTTCATGCATATTTTCATGCTAAAATCCTTCTTCTTAACAAATATCACAAAACTACCCAGGGTGAGATGCTTTTTCTAGTGAAAACTTGTCGAGAAGATCTTGAAGTTGAGACATAAATCCTTTCATCTTTGAGGAGCCAAATGATTTTGTGTCTTGGTGACAAACTAAGCTATAGATATGAGATCAATTTGAAACTCTATTAGCCAATTTGGTGCTATGATCGATACGTCTTCAGGAAATACATCTGAGAAGTGACACACCATTGGCACAACTTTTAGTCACTTCTTCACAGCATAGCATCTTTGATTGACATAAACCAGGCACACACCACATCCTCTTTTCATAAACTTTACAACTGTGATTTTAACCACTTACTGGTAAGTGGTGATGGTATCATTCTTTCCTTCCAAGGTAGGAGGTTGCACCCCATATAAGCTTGGTAAAGGCATACTTTAGAAGGCTATTTTTCTGACTTATCCTCATCACAAATTTCTAAGCTTGTGGTAGCATCTTTATCTTGGTCACCTTTGCTTCCTTCACTTGAGTTGCCCTTTAGTTAATCTGCGTGTTCCTTACTAGTTGTTTACAAAAACTCTATGAGAATAGAGAGCATCATTTCATACAAGAACCAGTGAACTTTGTTAGCTATTTCCTCAATAACTAAGGCTTTTACGGTGAACTCAACCTCTTATTTTCCTTCTTCGGTATTAGGCTCTAGCCTAGTATGCGTATAGGCCCTTTGATCTCCCTCTTGTGGTTGATGGCTTATTAGTACGACCACCCTAAACACCACCCCTAGTTCCTCTTCTACAAGCCATACTATCTTTCCTACAAGATATGGGAAACCAACACTAACAACAAAGGTAATAGTTAAAATCATGATAAGTATGGTAATCTTTAATAATAGTTGCAAGTTGTGATTAACTACTTACCTTACTTTTTTGTGTCCTAAACATGTCATATTTTAAGCAATACGGTATCTATGTCTTTAGTTCTTAAAATTTATTTGTAAGGTTCTGGTTAATGTGGAATACAATATGAAATGAAAAATAAAAATCCAAAACAAGAGATAACTTCAAGACAAGTGAAAACTAATACGAAAACTTTGAAAATGCAAAAACATTGAGAAATTTTTTACATATATTAAGTTAGTAAATATAGGGGTTTTTTGTATTTCAGTGTGTGCGCATGTGTGTTGTTTTGTGTGTGTTCTTGGTGAGCAAAGTGATAGGCCTCACGAGAGGAGCTCACCGAGGTTGGATCAAGTTTAAACTAATCATTCAGTTATAATAATCATCTAATTGAGTTATTGTTGTTTGATACCCACACATCCATCTAAAATAAATTATCAAGTGAAATATATATATATCAAAAAAGGTCTGGACTGCATTTTACGTTTGGTATCAGAGCCAAATATTGCAATTGATGCGTGGAATTCATCTTTTGATTATCCACATTAAGATTTTAAACAATAGAGGATTGAAGAGGTTATGATATTTCTTGCTTATCAGAAGGTTTAACATCAAAAGTGTGGTGTTTGAAGGTTGGAAATTAAAATTGGGAGGTAAAAATCAGTTGAGAATCACTTGAATTAGCATTGTTCAATAGTCAACTGGTGAACTCCACCAGTGTGAACTAATTTCAATCGAGTTCTTATATCAATTGACGGTGAAATTGAGGAATTCGGAGCTTAATACTGAATCAAATACGAAAGTGTAATTTAAGGGAAGTTTTTGCATAGTGTAACAGAATGCGAAAACACTAAAATTTGTGAAAACAATGTGCTTTTTGTTGGACAACTTGGAGATGATACTTACCAAAACCTAAGAGTCGAATCTAATGATGATTACCAAAACTGACACGGTGAAGCTATGCTGAAAATATGATCAAAACGAAGAAAATTGACCAAAGTCAAAATTGGTCAACCGTGGTCAAAGTCAACAGTCAACATCAGCGGACGTCACTAGTGACATCAGCACCCGGCAGTCACGCATCAACAACAGAGAATTTATCAGGCTTAGAACAATATTTGTGTAATCATTAGGACTTAAATGTAATTTTATTCATATTTGTAAAGAGTATAAATTGACTAAGTGTAGTTATTTATACTCTAATCAACCATTTTGAAGCATTCAAGCATTCAAGGATTCATAGCATACAGATTTAGTCTAGTGAGAGAAACATAAGGTTGAGTGTGTGTGAGAGAAGTTGTTCTTGCAAACTCCCTTGTAATCTCCTAGCAAACATACATATGAATGAATGATATATTTTATGAATATGTGTTCTTGAATTGTTCATCATTCATTCATCATCATACATTCTATCTTGCATTAGAAATTCACTTGAAATCATCAACGGGTTTGTGAGATTCTGCATCACAGATCCGATAAACGACAATAATACGATTGCAATATTCGATCCATCCAGCAGAATCGATGGTTTCCACAATTGGTATCAGAGCCTTGGTTCCTTGTTCTTCAATTTTTTCTCAAAAATTTGAACCACAAGTATGATCTGCAAATTGTTGTTGTTTTTGACGAAATCAAGCTACCATTAGCTTATATTTGTTATTTCATGAAGATCTGCAAGTTTTCATATCAATTTAAGTTCATTTGAGCCATTAATTTGAAGATTTAGGCAAACTTGTTATTCAAGTCTTCAAATGATCATGAACATGAAATTTTGATTTTGTTGTTGTTTTATCGAATTAAAGCTTCTAATAGATTTAGTTTGTGATAACTAACACATCTACAAAGTTTCATATCAATTGAATTCCACAACTCTTGAATTTGAAGATTTTTGAAAATTTTGTGTTCTTGAGAAAAATCATCAAAAATCACGAATCTGATGTTGTTTAGCTTAAATTGATAGTGATTTTAGCTTAGAAACATCAAATCTAAGGTTCGTTTATCGTTTTCAACATCCAAATCATATATTTTGAATATTGATTCTTAGATCTGGGTTTTTGTTCTTCATTGTGTTATTCATGTGTTTATCATCTTTATCCGAGTTTAGGTGATGATTATATGAAATGGATTGTTGTTTTAGCTTAGAATCACTTATCTACAGCTATTATAACCTTTGATTTTATCAAATTACATCAGAAACCCAAGAATCAAAAGTTTGTTCATTCAAGAAAATGAAGTTTGACTTTTTCAAAGTCAAACTGCTTTGAAATCTGAAAATCAGCCAAATCTATGATTTGATTCAGATTTTGATATATTTTTCATCATACAATCATTCAAGAATCATTCAACAATCGTACATACAACAAGTTGTGAATTTGAAAGTGAAATTTCACTAATAATCAAGTTTACAAAGAATATACAAATTACACTTGTATTTGATATTTAACTAAGTGTTCATCATACACAGCTGATGTTTTAATTCCACATCTGACAATCTTTATCATTTTTGCAACCAAGTGTCCACAGCTGACGTGTTACATCCACAGCTGATACACTAAGTTCACAGCTGACAAACATCCAATTTGTCTAAATATTCACAGCTGATGAAGAAATACATCCACAGCTGATGTGTTAAAACCCACAACTGACAAAGACCATAGGTCATTAATTTTGGTTAAGTATCCACAGCTGATTCATCAGAAACAAACTGTTAGGTGTTCACAGCTGATGTATTACATCCACAGCTGATGCACAAATCTCACAGCTGACAAACATCCAGTTTCTCCTAGGCATTTTGTCTAAGTGTTCATAACTGATGAACAAACACATCCATAGCTGATGTGTTAACAGTCACAGCTGATGTGATAATCTTTTCAGCTTACACTTCAGTTCAAAGCAGACGACCAGAAGTCTATCCACTCCCATTCACCCATCATCAAACACCATTCACCACACACAAATCACCAACATCAATCATCATCATCCATAACCACATTCATTCCAAATCACAGCAGATCAAGATCAAACACCATACACCCTACTTTCTATCTGTCCATTCCATAACCTCACCTTCACTCACATCAATCACCATCACCAAAACCAAACAAACCCAATCATACACTGCTGAAAAACATCCACAGCGGATGTGTTAACACCATACAACGGACAACAAGAAAGTCCACAACGGATGTTAATCAAAACCTCATCGGACGAGCAACCTCGAATCAAGTCCACAGCGGACGTTGATTCATTAATCACTCAAACTTGTCCACAGCGGACAAGTAAATCAGTCACAGCGGACGAGTAAAGAACAAACAAACTTGGATCTGTTCACAGCTGAAATCAAACTTACTCATTCACAGCAGACAAGTGTTGAACTCACAGCAGATATGCAAACACTACATCCACAGCGGACTTTGAACATACAGTGGACGACCGAAATTTGGCCACATCGGACAAAGAACTTGAAACACACAGCGGACGACTATAATAGACATACAGCGGACGCACAAGTCCTGAATTCACAGCGGACGTTTAACATTCACTCCACAGAGGATGAATTGATTCTGTCCAAGTCAATTACTTGATTCACAGCGGACAACCGCGACAACAGTCAATCATCTGTCTACCTTTGAACACTACAAAAGAACCCCCAATCACCCTGAAAGCTTCGATTCTGCACCTTCATTGAACCGACACCTTCATCACCGAGGTCAATCATCATCATAAATACTCTGCAATTTCGATTCAGCCAACCCAATCACCAATCGACCATTGATTAACACACCATCAATTGCCTCCATCGGTGTGAACACAAATCGACCACCAAAAGTCTAAAATTGTTGGTCGATTTGGGTCGACGATTGTTGATGTCGATTTACCGGTGTTGGAGAGATCGAGAGTGAGGGCAGAGAAGCTTTGAGAGATATTAGGAAATTTTAATTTTGACTTATGGTCTTATTTTGACCAGCTAAATATAAATATTGTTTAATATATATATATTTTTTAAATATTTATATTTTTTTTTAAACAAATAAATTTAAATTTTATATTGAAACGTTAACTGTGATCGGGATGTGACAAAACTGGATAGGGTTAACAAAAATTTCGAGTAACACATTGAATTGAATCAATTAAAATTTGAGTCGATCCAAATTTTATTACTTTTTAATTAAGCTAGATTATTTTTAGTCCAGCTTAACTAAATTGTAATTGAACAAAGTTAACTCTTTAATTAGGCCGATCTAATTAAATTGAGTTTTGACGTTCTTTGGATTCAATTAAAGTTTAAATTTGATTTTGATTTTAACACAAACCAAATTTTCAAATCATTCTTGTTTTTAAACAAAATGAAAAATTTATCATCATTCACTGACAGTCGTGTTTCAAGAAACCGAGCTATCTTTCTTGCTGCAGGTAGAAAGTGGTTTCAAGAATTCAAACAAAGCAAACCAAGCTGCAACCAATCAAACAACAGCAGCAAATCAAACAAAAGATGCAAACAACCAAACATCAGCAGCATATCAAACAATAATAACAATTTATTGTTTGACAAGACAAACATTCAGTTGTACATCAGTCACATTGAGAAAGAACTGATGCACTTATATTTATGTGATCTTGCAAACTCAAACAACACAACAACACAAACATTCCTCCATTGCCTAAAATTCCTGAAGACAGAAAGATCAATGTATGCTCATCATCATGCATAGATGAAGTACAGGCATATCGGAAATATTGTAACAATATATCATACATGATAAAGGAGGAAAGAGCTTCACATGCAGAGGAACTACAAATTTTTGCAAATCAAATCAGTTCACTGGAGAAAGAAGTTGATAAGTTGCTTAAAGAAAATCACAAGCTAAATGCTCAAGCATCTGAACTCTCTGTGAAGTTAACAAACACAAAGGCTGAAGTTGGACTAACTGAAGATGATACTTACCAAAACCTAAGTGCCAAATCTGATGATAATTACCAAAACTGACACGGTGAAGCTATGCTGAAAATATGATCAAAACGAAGAAAATTGACTAAAGTTAAACTTGGTCAAACTTGGTCAACCGTGGTCAAAGTCAACAGTCAACATCAGCGGCAGTCACGCATCAGCAACAGAGAATTTATTAGGCTTAGAACAATATTTGTGTAATCATTAGGACTTCAATGTAATTTTATTCATTTTTGTAAAGAGTATAAATTAACTAAGTATAATCATTTATACTCTAATCAACCATTTTGAAGCATTCAAGCATTCAAGGATTCATAGCATACAGATTTAGTCTAGTGAGAGAAACATAAGGTTGAGTGTGTGTGAGAGAAGTTGTTCTTGCAAACTCCCTTGTAATCTCCTAGCAAACATACATATGAATGAATGATATATTTATGAATATGTGTTCTTGAATTGTTCGTCATTCATTCATCATCATACATTCTATCTTGCATAAGATCTTCACTTGAAATCATCAATGGGTTTGTGAGATTCCGCATCACAAATCCGATAAACGACAATAATACGATTGCAATATTCGATCCATCCAGCAGAATTGATGGTTTCCACAATTGGTATCAGAGCCTTGGTTCATTGTTCTTCAATTTTTCTCAAAAATTTGAACCACAAGTATGATCTGCAAATTGTTGTTGTTTTTGATGAAATCAAGCTACCATTAGCTTAGATTTGTTATTTCATGATGATCTGCAAGTTTTCATATCAATTTAAGTTCATTTGAGCCATTAATTTGAAGATTTAAGCAAACTTGTTCTACAAGTCTTCAAATGGTCATGAACATGAAATTTTGATTTTGTTGTTGTTTGATCGAATTTAAGCTTCTAATAGCTTTAGTTTGTGATAACTAACACATCTGCAAAGTTTCATATCAATTGAACATCCACAACTCTTGAATTTGAAGATTTTTGAAAATTTTGTGTTCTTGAGAGAAGTTCACTGTTCTTGAGAAAAATCATCAAAAATCACGAATCTGATGTTGTTTAGCTTAAATTGATAGTGATTTTAGCTTAGAAACATCAAATCTAAGGTTCGTTTATCATTTTCAACATCCAAATCATACATTTTGAATATTGATTCTCTGGGTTTTTGTTCTTCATTGTGTTATTCATGTGTTTATCATCTTTATCCGAGTTTAGGTGATGATTATATGAAATTGATTGTTGTTTTAGCTTAGAATCACTCATCTACAGCTATTATAACCTTTGATTTTATCAAATTACATCAGAAACCCAAGAATCAAAAGTTTGTTCATTCAAGAAAATGAAGTTTGACTTTTTCAAAGTCAAACTACTTTGAAATCTGAAAATTAGCCAAATCTATGATTTGATTCAGATTTTGATATATTTTTCATCATACAATTATTCAAGAATCATTCAACAATCGTACATACAACAAGTTGTGAATTTGAAAGTGAAATTTCACTAATAATCAAGTTTACAAAGAATATACAAATTACACTTGTATTTGATTTTTGACTAAGTGTTTGTCATACACAGCTGATGTTTTAATTCCACAGCTGACAATCTTCATCATTTTTACAACCAAGTGTCCACAGCTGATGTGTTACATCCACAGCTGATACACTAAGTCCACAGCTGACAAACATCCAATTTGTCTAAGTATTCACAGCTGACGAAGAAATACATCCATAGCTGATGTGTTAAAACCCACAGCTGACAAAGACCATAGATCATTAATTTTGGTTAAGTATCCATAGCTGATTCATCAGAAACAAATTGTTAGGTGTTCACAGCTGATGCACAAATCTCACAGCTGACAAACATCCAGTTTCTCCTAGGCATTTTGTCTAAGTGTTCATAACTGATGAACAAACACATCAATAGCTAATGTGTTAACAGTCACAGTTGTTATCATAATATTTTCAGCTTACACTTCAGTTCAAAGCAGACGAGCAGAAGTTGTTTAGCTAAAATTGATAGTGATTTTAGCTTAGAAACATCAAATCTAAGGTTCGTTTATCATTTTCAACATCCAAATCATCCAGCAGAATCGATGTTTCCACAATTTTCGCATAAGAAAAGCGCAAACTATGATAGTTTTTGCAAATGAAATGTACACCAAGGATATGATTAAGTTTTCACTTAGGATATTTGGGGAAACTATAGTTAAAGCGAAAACTTTTCATTTTAGCTAGAACTTAAATAAATTTTTAGTTTTTGTAAAAATTTTTGCAAAGGTGAAATATATTTCAAATGCGAAACTTGTTATTTTGGAATATTTTATACCGACTTTTTCTTCTTACATCTGGAAATTGTTGGATGAATTCAAGATAGGTTATATTTCGCAAAGATGAGGGAATAATTTTCAAGTTATGTGCTTTGTTTCAAAATTATTCAGGGCTAAATTGTTTAGCTTTTTGCTATTCTTGTCAAAGTTCAAGATTTTAAGTTCATAACATTTATTTTCGGTTTGTTGGAAAATTGAAACCAAAATATATGGGCTTATTTTATCTTAAAATGAAGACAATGATTGAATGGGGTAAAGTGAATGATGATTCAAGATTTTTTGAGATATTGACTTTGAAAATGTGGGCTTATACTATCTTAAATTGGAGGAGAAAATATTCCAATAGTCTAATTCGATTCAAATAATTTTGTAATCAAATTGAAGACTCAGGTTGTTTAGGAATTGATTAGTGTAAGTTGAAACCCTTTTGATATGCCTACAAATCATATATATCCAAGGATAATTGATGAAGAGGAACCTATACGCCTGATACCTTAGGAGAGACTTTGATGAAAGGGGAAAATCAAAGTGAAAGATGCCCGAGAATATGTTAATTCATGAAGATGTGTGACTGAAAACAAACTTAACTTGATATCATATTCCAAGGAAGGAATTGTGAGGCCTTACTTTATATGGATTAAAATACGAAGTAAAAAAAATCCAAAACAAGTGAAAACTTATGCAAAAACTCCAAGACAAACGAAAACCCCGAGAAAATTTTTGCATATATTTTATTTAGTATAAATACGAGTTTTTTCTTTGTAATTTAGTGTGTGTGCATGTGTGTTATGTTGTTTGTGATTATGAATGTGGGTTCTTAGTAAGCATAATGATAGGCATCCCGAGAGGAGCTCACCTTGGGTGGATCAATCATAAACAATACATACTCCTTTGTTATTATAATCATTCGAATATAATATTCATCCAATTAAGATATCTATCGTTTGAATGATCACACACATATACATCCATTTTAAATAAATTATCAAATGCAATATATGTATCAATAAAGCATCAGCTGGGATTTTACATTCTCTATGACATATTAAGCACACATGAAACATAAAGAACATTTAAATCTTTATCTTTGACTATACTTACATGGCATGAAGTTACCCCTTTTATTGGCATTATTGATCCCATTTTCATGCTAAGTTTAGATATCGAAGTACCCATATCTCTAAAACCCTGTCTCTGATGTTAACTTGTAAAGGCCCTTTCTTAGGAGACCTCATAGTTGGTTTCATACATCATAGCCATAATTCTTAAACTAAAAATTCATAACAATGAAAAGCATTCTACTTTTTTCAACAATACTTAAAGACAAACATTTGTTAATTACATAACCGTGACATTATTTTAAAAGAATGATAACTAAAGATAAACGAGATGCAAGTCTTCTTGTGTCGAGGTAGCCATCACATCATGCCATCCATATCACCTAGCTTTAGCATTTCATGAATATCATGACATGCATACTAAAATGTTAGCTTTTCTGAGTGATTCTAGTGTTTATATGAAACAAAGCTTAGTGTCACATGTTATATAACAATAACCTTGGTCACATCATTTATGTCACATGGTAATCACATCATTTCAATATCATAACATAGCAAAACAATGATTCATATGAATGCTAGTAACGCATGGTAATCACATACATATTCTAACTTTTCTATTATGGTTCTCAGCCTATGAATTGATATATCATATAATCATAATGACCCTGTGGTTCTCTGCGCATAGACTGACATTTTCGTATCATAATAATGCCCATATGGTTTTCAGCCTGTAGACCAACATAACATATCGTAATAATATCCCTATAGTTCTCTACCAACAGAACGACATATCATAACATAATAATGCCCTTGCAGTTGTCTACTGATAGACTGACATTTTGTTTTTTCATATTGTCCTATGGTTTTCTACCCAAAGAACGACATTTCATACTGTATAATTGCTTCTATGTAATGTCAGATGCGAGGACACTTAATCAATTACAGAGGATTAACTTTACATAAGGAAGGCTTGTGGGAAACCCGGCTAAATGTATAGAGATATGGAAGTTTAGGCTAGTTACGGGGTTACAGGGTCGTTTATAAGGTAGTGGTTGTACGGAGGTATGAGGTACTTATAGAGGTTTTGGGTTTACGAACATAGTGGTGTGTAAAATTTTCTAAGTATGGTGAGATGCGGAGGTAGTAACCTGTTGCTTAGGTTACTTATGGAGGTCTTACCCACTTACAGAGGTGTAAAATCGGGCACGAACAAAGTCAGGGAGATGAAAGTCATGTGTGGAGGTACTAAATAGTTACAGGGAGATTCTCTGATGTTTCTAAGTGTAATGGGTGATGGAGGTACAAAAGTACATAAGAAGGCTATATAATAGTTATGGAGGCACAATTTACATATGAGGACAATGGCTTACTTGCAGAGATTTTAGGTTACTTGTGGAGGTTAATGCCTTAGTAAAAGGTAAATGCTAGTTAGCTGCATTAGAAACGACCACTTGCGAAGGCATTTTTTCGCTTATGATGATCATAAATACTTACACATGTAAAGCTTTACTTATGATGGCACCGATCTTATTTGCGGAGGCATTAAGTTCTTCTATTCTTTTACTGTAACACCTATTAACCATCTTTTCCCCCCCAATCTTTAAATTGTTAAACTATTTAGAGATTTGTTAGGATTTAACACATACATATTATTATGTGTGCAAATAAAAACACTTCCTCATAAATACTAATCATAGCAAACAACAATCTTATATCGACGAATATTAAACCATGATCTATTCATGTCACCCATAATTAATTATAAAACATTGAAGATAATGGATTCGGGCTTTGAACTTTTGAAAGAACAAAAACGATTAATCCCCCAAGGACCTTTTCAATCTCTCAATAATAACAACAAGTGTGTTATGAATCGATACTCCGATAATCATAGTAAGAAAACCTATGATTATTGATATGATCTCTATGTGTGTGCATGATTGTGTGATTATATGATTGAATGCTGTGAATGATAATAACTGCTTGTTTGATTGATGAATGTTCAAAAGCTTACAAAAGATTAGGGTATACGGCTATTTATAGCCTATGTACATACTATGTACATTTACAAAGATACCCTTATGTAAAACAAAATACATAATAATCATAAGTCTATAAGTTGACCGCTGTGGATGATGTCTTGTCCGTTGTGGATAATGTCTTATCAGCTGTGGATCTTAAGTTGTCCGCTGTGAATGTTGAATTTCTTGTCCGTTGTACAGGGATGTTATCTGTTGTGAACACTTGTATTGTTTGTTGTGTTGTTGTCCGCTGTGGACAATTCATTAAATGTAAGATTGGTCATCCATTGTATGTTTGTTCATCTGTTGTCTGAACTTAGAACTTCACTCCTCATCCGCTATGACTGCTACTACATCCACTGTGAACATTACTTCATCCGATGTGGACACTTACCAAAATTTATTTATCTACAAAATCTTAAAAAGAAATTTAAACAATAATTAATGCTTGATATGTATGTTAATATTGTTTGTATGTTAGTAAATGATTGTTTGAATGTTAGAACACATTTTGATTGATTATGGCAGACATTATCCTTTAATGCACTTGTTGAGTCCAATAGAAAATGAGGGCATCAAGCACTCACCTCGATGAAAACAAGGACAAATCCTAGATTGTTGTCGTTTTACTTATGATCTACATCTATGCATAAAGTTACCACCTTTATATCATATCTCCACAAGAACATGATTCTGAATGTGATAATGCTAGATTTGAGCTCAACATTTTGTTTTAAAGCATAAAGCCTTACTTTTTTCTTGGATTTCAAACTCTTTTTAGCTTGGAATTCTTTGTAAGAATTCACCTAAGTGCCCCTTTCATTATTTATATATTTTATTTTTAAAAACCTGGGAGTGTGAGTATGGAGAGGGCTTACCACACTTTCCTTTATATATAAGGGTTTTAGGGTATTACCAACCAAAAATATCCTTATTCCCAACAAATTTAATTTATTTGCATTTTTCGCTGAACACATGAATTTTGGCTTTTCATTTTAAAAAAAAATCAGGGTGTTACACAACTATGCAACAATGAGAAGGTAGCAGCGTTGCGTGGTGGTCGCGACTTGGCATCAGCGGTAGTGCCGTGGCGGTGGCCAGCGAGAGTAGGACGGAGACAACGACGAAGAGGGAAATGGAGAGTTAAAGAGTCATCTTACAGTTTAATGCTAATCAAAGATCTCCCAGCATGCATTTTGAAGTATACGGAAGTTATTTTGAAAGATTTGACAATGCACAAAGAAAATTCACAAAATGTCAAATCTTCCGAAGCCAAACACACAATCTTCCGAAGCCAAAAGTGAAGTCTTTCGAAGCTTCAAGAAAAGTCTTCTGAAGCTTGAAGACTGATAAGACAGAGAAGACACGCTTTCTCTGACATTACTTTTGACAAAAACTGAACAACTTTCCGTTGCCAGCTCTGAAGACTCACCAACTTATACAAGTTGATGATTATCTCTATACTTTTATCAAATGTACATTATAGTGTCTGTGTCTGTAACTTTCCACTCTTATACTTTTATCTTTTTTGTAATAGAATAGGATATGAGTTATGGCATCTTATAGTCACTTGTCATAAGACAATCTGTCTTTTGACTTTACATTGATCTTGTTTTCT
This sequence comes from Flaveria sonorensis, assembly GCA_025506505.1. Lineage (NCBI taxonomy): Eukaryota > Viridiplantae > Streptophyta > Magnoliopsida > Asterales > Asteraceae > Flaveria > Flaveria sonorensis. The sequence goes on along the minus strand of CM046435.1, from coordinate 37,899,306 downwards.
AGATTAGTGTCCAGCTGGTCTTTAAAGTATGGCCGGCTGTAGGTTGTAGTATAAAACATCTCATGTAAGCAGTCTTACTAAGCTTTGTAACAATTGTAAAGCACTTTAAAGCAATATACATCATCCTTAAAAACCAATCTCTTTGTTCTTATGTGATCTTACTTTTGTTCTTTGTTTCTTTTGTCTGGTTTCCTATTTGATTTATTAAGGGTTGTATTCTTCATCTTGTGAAACTGTTGCATAACCATAACCGGTCCTGCAGAGAAGAAGCTATGGTTTTCTCTAGTTTCACCTTTAAGAGTGAGTAAGACATCTTAACTTTTAACTGTTTACCCATAATTGTTTCAACCGGGGAAAACCCTAATCATCCTTTCCTAAGCTTAAATCACCAACTTATCCTATGAATTTGTGTTATAAGTCTACTTTAACAATTGCTATTAATTAATTAAAAACACACTATTTACAAGCCTGTAAACACTTAATGAACCATTTAATTAAATGAACATATATATAATCAGATAAATATTAATAACACTAATCAATTAATAATAATTATTATATCATATAATCACTTATTATTTTACATTATAATAATTGCTCTAAACAGATTTGCAAGTGTTCAAGCCATTAACAAAACATTTTTAATGTGACACGTTATACGTTGTGTGATCTTTAGAATATGCTTCAACAGCAGTATTGATTCTGGTTGACATTTGAACACACAATATCCAACAATGACATATTAACCGATAATAATTAATATTGTTATTTAACTTGTAACACTTTTAACTTTTGTGTTAGTTACTAATTAAAGTTCTTATACCATAAATAACATAAATTTATACCCGATCACACTTTTTTATATTCGATTTCATTTGTAATAATGTTTTCAATTCATTTTTAATTGTCATTGCAAGTGAAAACAAATAGAAATCAAATGCTAATATTTGAGAATCGTGATACAAAGCTTGTATCGGATAACAAAAATGTAAATTATTAGCGTTGTTGATTATTTTATCAATATTTATTATCACTCAATTCGAAAGCAGCAATTATTAAAGTTAATTGTACATATTTTAGTAACAACTTTTAATATAATCACCTTAAAATAATGTGATTTGATTTATTATTATTAATTATTAAGAAAGAGATGGGGAAGGTGAAAGGCTGGCGGCAAGCTCGTGCTAGATATGTACTCCACGTGGGTGTGTGTGTGAAGAGCTGACGTGGCAAGAAAAAGTGCCTCTTCATATTCCGAAGGGTCAGAGTTGAATGGTCAACTAATAGTACATACACCATTGTTACAAGTACGTTTTATCATCAATGTTAGGTTAATTAGTTGTTACTTGCCTGACAAGTCGGTGCTCGCCACGTAGGATTGGACTTGTAACACGTTAACATTTATTATGTGCATATATTGAAACTTTTCAACTAATTTCCAAATATTTATTTAATAAATTTTAATGTTGACTGCATTTTTTTTTCATCGTAGTTTCATCTACTCTAAAATGACCCGTGTCTACTACCACAACCCTCGACATTAAAAGGAGGGACAAACATTTTATACATTAATACCAGCAGATCAAATTCTTTTAGCTAATACTAACTATTTTATTTAAAGAATTTATTGTAGATAGGGATGTTGGACAAATTCATGACTCGTAATTCATCCCTCCTAGCACACTATGGTTCGAGTTGATTAATCACGAGCTAATTAGGTCGAATAGACATTTAAGTCGAGTTTGAGTTAAAGGTAGGTCAAATATTGGCTTACTCAAATTAATTTATTTCTTATTTTTCTGATATATTGATACTTTGTTATTTAGGACCTATATCATTTACGATTTTTGTTAACTTCTTAACAAGAATTTTAAAAAGTAAATTAAGTGATCAACTTCTAGCTCAAATTGAAAAAATACGAGGCCAGACATCAAGACTCATATTGTTATGAGCTAGAACACTAAGTGATTCGTACTTGATTTAGCTTGCTCATTGAATAACCATAATCAAGCCTCTTTCAGCTTTGTAAATCTCAATACCAAGTGTTTAGTTAAATCATTTCTAATTACATACTTACACAATTTAACTTTTTTTATTCATTTAATTAAACAGAATTTGAAATTATATGGAAATTCACAACATCAGATTACCGAAATAAATGAAATATTCATGTTTAATTTTCGTGTAATTTACATACCCGTTATCGGTAATCAGCTCAAAATTTTAATTAATTATAAGATTTTAACCATTAAACTAGGGATTACCGTTTTCTATCGAGTAATTGATTCGTATCTGTAACCTTAAAAATCGGAAAATACGGATTCTGTTCAAATTCTAGTATTTTTTTTTCTTTTTCTTTAAATCGGTATTTATCTATTAAAGGAATTCCAAAGTTCCATTTAGTAGGATTAATACTTTGAACGTATATACTGATGTTATTTCTATGACTTAATAAATCAACATCACGGTCAGTTCCCCGCGGCTTCTATTATACTTCGCCCATGATTGCAATGTGGATCACATCTATAATAGAAGTTCATGAACCAAACATTATTGGAGAACAACGAACAACAACTATTTTCTAGTGTCATTTGACTCGTTACTGCTATCACCATCTGATATTAGCCGGGTATTTGGTAATTATATTGTAATCAAAATCTGAAACTTTAAGTATATGTGAAATAAGGAACAACACCAAAGTTTACCAAATCGGTAAAGTAACACTTGGTACCGATACTATACCGATAACATACCGACAATATTTTAGATACAGTATACAATCTGTGTTTTAATTTATTTTCGGTTTCTCTATCTAAAGTAGTTGTAATACTGCTCTTCATTAAATTCAGTGGTGTAGCTTGAACCATACCATAAGGGGGCGGAGGCGAAAGTAAACTATTTTAAGGGGGGCGAACTCTATATATATTTAAAAATTTACACTACCGGACCGAAAATTTACAATAGTTCAGGCCGAAAATCCCCCCCCCCCCTCGGGCCATACTAAGCTTCGCCCCTGATTGAACTACATATATATACATTATTTAAACTAATATATAAATTTTAAATGAGAATGAATTACTTATGGTTAGGGGACACGAGAAGACCCGGTCAAAATTCACCGGGCAAGGCTGAAAACCAAAGAAGAAATTGAGTGGTGCTTGGGAATTTTAGCCGGGAAAACCCGGGAACACCACGCCCCTGCTTTTGTGGAAAGTAGGGAAAACCCAGGAGTCAGGACGACTTCGTGTCCCCGTAAATACGTATATTATACTTATACTCATTTAGCATGCTCGGTCAGTTTTCTACCACCATGCCTCATGTACGCCTCCGATTGGTGGTAAAACATTTTTTTTTTACTTTTCGGCGCTTTAGTTAGGTTTTATGATAATTCATGGTAGGTAACAAATAGATCATCGGGCTTGGTCGTAAGCGCATGTGAGTTATGTTGCCCCAGTCGGGTTTGAAACTTGACACTAACATTCCTACAGTTCTTTTTGTTTGTTCTTTTTTTTCAGGGTTCTTATATTTTTTAACTTGTTTAATTTTTTAAATTATTAGGCGGTAACATATGAGATATAACAGGTTTTAATGTATAATGCGTTTATTTTATTTACTTAACTACGTTAATATTACAACCGAAACACATGCAACGAAGTTTACAAACACACCCACTACGTGCTTCAGCATGGCAACATTGATCTTAACTATGAACATGTAAAGAGTAATGATAGTGTATTATTATTTCAGAGAATATGCTGATTTTCGGGTAGGAAGAAAGTATAAACTAATAAACAAGATCTTATCCGAAACATAAGAGTACTGGAATTTATTATCTAGAAAACTTCAAAATATTGTATGAGATAAGTTTAAGAAGTAGCAAGTGGTCATACTGACACGTCAGCAACATGGTGCATCCAAAAACTTGAACAAACTTCAAATTTTTTGATGCCGAACACTTTTTGAATTCCAATATGTCGAGAACATCCGGCTCCTTCTATTTTACCATTTCATTGTTTCTAATTAAGACATTTTCAGTTTTTTTCATAACTTTTTAACACCGACAATTTTTCACGTATATTAGAAAAAGTGACCAAGAAGATGTTTGTCGACTTAAGTATTGAGTAGCAGCTGAATTCTTCATTTGCGAAGAAAGAAAATGTTTTTTCGTCAAAGTAAGAGAAAAACCAACCCATAAAGCCATAGTAGATGAGGATATAACATCAACTAATCTTGAACACGTGTTGTACACTTAAAAACAGTTTTTTTGGAAGAAGTTGTGAATTATGCATAAGACCCAATCGTATACGTATCTATGCAATGCTTATCAAGACCTGCCATCAAAGTTTATAGTACCCTACCACGAAAAGAAGAAACATACACCACAAGAAACGAAAACATATGAAAAACAAAGTAACCTATGCACCCGAAATTAGAAAACCAGACACGAATTTTTGTATCAATGTATCTTGATATGTACTCAAGCCAAACACACACGAAACCCACCCCTGGTGGTATATGTAGTTGTTGGACTTATATGTCCAAGATACAACATATAACATTGTTGTTAATGATATATGATCCCAATAGATCACACACTAAGCAAATAATCCATAGCATATTTAAACTAGGCTTCCAACGAGTACCCCTCAATTCTATGTTTAGGCTATTATCATTAAATAACATGATAATGTATAAATCAGATAATATTATTATAGTTATGTATTTTATGAAGTTACAGAAAGTATGAATAATACGTAAACATAAATGGTATTCAATTATATGTAATGCAAGTATTTTGGGAATTACACTTCTAGTCTTACATCTTAGTAATGTGTAACATTTAGATATTAGATATTTAAAAGTATAACAAAATCATATGTACAAGAATTCATATATGTAATAAGATGTCAAGTCTAACTAACTTGGAACCAGTCTTGGATGTTGATCACCAATCTTTCTTCTTTTTGGTGATTTCAGCCAAGAACAAGGAAGCATGAGAGAAACCCCGTGCTTTGCTTCTTACATATTGTTTATTTTTTGGTTTGTTTAGTGTCTAAGGGTACTAACATGTTTTTTCTAGACTCTTGCATTAAAGAAAGTGATACGTGTTCATTCTCGGTGTTTAATTTCACGAGAAAGAGAAGCAAAGGTGGGTTGGAATTTTAGCCAATGACACTACAAGAAAACAGCTCTATCGCGACGACAAAAGTCGTCGCCATAGGTTATATTTGTCGTCGCTATAGCCTATGGCGACGACATGTCGTCGCCAAAGGGTGAGTAGTCACAGCCTTATCGCAATAGCTCAAAAATGGTCGTCGCGATAAACGTAGTCGCCATAAAAGCCTGTAGTGATGACATGTTGTCGCGACAAACTCGTCGCAATAAATATTTTTAATTCAAAATTAATAAAAAAAAATGCACCCTATGGCGACGACATGTCGTCGCCATAGGTAAGCAATTATTTTTATTTAATATTAAATTAATTAATAATTGTTTAATAAAAAATTATTAATTAATTATTTAATTTATCCTATGGCGACGACATGTCGTCGCCATATGGTATCTGGTTAAAAATTAAAATTTTAAAATTCTGTTTTTTTCCAGGTTTTTTTACCTAAAAACCAAACAAAATCCCAAATCAAATTCACAGAAATTCAAACTAACGTATCAAATATCTAAATGAAAATCAACTAATTTTAGTTAATTACATACCAAACTAATATATTTTAAGTTTTACAAACCAAACAAACAAACTATTTAATTGTCGTCGTTTTCATCATCTCCATCGTTATCGGGATGATGTTTTGTCTTTCAAATTGATTCATTCTTTCTTGCATTTCTTGCATTTGGCGCTTTAGTTCTTCCATTTCTTCATCCCGATGTGATGATGACCCGCTTGATGGCTCATAACGAGAGATATTTTTTACTTTTCGTCCAACACCTCTCGTATGACCAAGTCTTTGTCCTAATGCCAACTCTAAACATTGCATCTCATTAACGGGCGACTCACCCGCCTCCATTTGCATTTGGGCGTATTGATTTTCAATTCTTGCCTGCAATTATAAAGAATTAAAATGAAATGGTATTAGGATTTTTATGAAATTTTGACAGCATCACTATGATAAAATGAATACAAACCATATTGTTTAATCATAAGCACAATACCATAAAATTCTCAATTATCATAAAATTCCTAAGTTTAAATTTATAAGCACAACTAACATAAAATTCCTAAGTTTCAATATATAAACTAACAACTCATCAAAACCAACAATTCTCAAATATAGATAGCATATAGATCATATTGGGTCAAATTCACCAAATAAGATATATTATAAACATATAAACACATGATAATAGCATACTTAACATATAAAACTTACCCAATCTTCTTCTGCCCTATGGTTCACCCATCCTGAACCTTCACTATAATGCGCCCTCCTCCACGTTTCGATGTGACTTGGGGTCCCAGTTTGTTGCTCCTAAAAACATTAAAAACAATATTCATAATATTTGTAAAGAATTAATAATACATATGATGTATAATATATGTTTTCTTACCTGAATATATCGTCTTTGAGCATATAATTGACTACCATGCAGACTTGGATAGAGCTGTTTAGCTCTATTCGTTATGCCTTTTTGAGAAAGACGTTTATGTTGTTCACTTGAGAACAACTCAACCACCTGCTCCCAAGACTCTTGACTTTGCCCTTCAGGTGGATTATTAATAGCCTGCTCAATGTTATCATAGCCTCCTTGATTTAAAAAATATTGTTTCATGTCATATCTCCTATCTCTGAAAGCTCGTTGGCAATCCATATGTATTCCAAGTTGTATACCTTGCCAGTGGTCTGAGCAACGATGAGCTTCCAGATCAAAATATTCCTGCAAAATAAAATAATTAGAAACATATAAAAGTTATGATTATCAAATTACAAATAAAACACTGCATAATACTCGCCTCTAGAAAATTGAACAAGGATATCTTGAACGTATCAGGAACTTTATCCCAAGTGGGATAATGAAAAGGAGCAGTGGAAACATGATTGGATAAAGCTCGGACAAATAATTGACTGTTTTCTCCAACAGCTTTATATTGTTTTTCTGTATGATCAAATTGCACAGGAAGTGGTTGGCTGTTGTTTGCAGCCCATTTCTCATATAAGTTTAGATTTCTTCCTTTTGATCTTTTTTTTTTAGCTGATGCTATATTGATATAAAAAATTAAAAAGTTAGCAACATTTAAAATATATTCAATTAAAAGATATATATTTAAAACATTAACTTACATGATTGGCAAGTAGAAGGAAGAGTATATCCATGTCCGTCGGGGTCCCGACCCCCACCGTCACCCCCGTGTGATCCTGCTACGTACGAAGACATAACCTGCAATAATCAATTTGTGTTATCACTATAAATATATTCATGTGATATTTTAATAAGAAAAAGAATAAAGTGTTCTTAATACATACAATCAATCTGAATTATCACTATAAAGATATTCATCTTCATCTACAAGATCATCATCGCTCTCGTCCTTACTATCATTAATATCTAATGGATCTTCATCTTCTTCATCATCATTAATAAATTCTTCCCCATCTGAGAGATATGCATCTTCATCTTCATCATCATCATTAATAAAATCTTCATCTTGAACAAGCGGAGCAACAGGCAACCAACTTAAGTCTACGACTAATTCACAATTATCATGCGCATCTCTCTCATCATTTATAACTCGTGCACTTGATTCACCAACTTCAAAATTTCTATCGACAACCAAGTTATAATCAGATGATTGACTGTCGTGCAATACATCTATCTCATTAGCAACACTAATACTTGGATGATCCCAAAGTTTTGATGGTGAACATCTTCCACAACCCTCCAATTGCCAGTGGATTTAGAAGGATCTTCAAGATAAAACACTTGTTGAGCTTGTGTTGCTAAAATGCAAGGCTGGTCACCAAACCATTCACGACTAACATCGATAACAACAATGTTATTCTTTTTAATTACGGACCCCTTCCGTGACGTGTCAAACCATTTACAACGAAATAGTACAACGTTGTAGCCATTTATATACTTCAACTCGTAGATGTCTTCTAATTGACCATAAAATCGTGTACCATCTTCTCCTACTGTAACAACACCGCTATTTTGTGTAGTGCGTCTGATATCACGGCTGTGTACCACAAATCTAACACCATTGACAATACAAGCTATGTAAGAATATGTGCACACGGGGCCATGAGCCAATGCCTTGAGTTCTTTGTAAGGAGACGTATTGAACTTATTATTAAGCCATAAAGAAAATTCATTTTTTACATCGCTTCCAGGGAATTCAAGTTCAAATTCACTGTATGTGAAATATAATATTTATATTAATTTATCATTATTTTAGCTAAAATAAAACTAATAAGAATAATTTAAACTTAAAAACTTACGATATGTAGACTTTAAGTTCTTCACAGTTGTTCAGCACAAACCATTGAAATGATTTTTTAGAGTTTTCAATGAGGGAAATGATTTTCTTCTTTGACATTGGTCGACACTGTGATGAAAAGACAGAGAAATTCCTCTTTGGAATGCCAGGATCTTCATTCCTATCAGGACGGTTAAATTTGGTTTGAATACCCTCCAGATACATAGAGCAAAATGTTAATGCTTCATCTGCAACATAACCCTCTGCTATTGATCCTTCAGGCTTGGCTTTGTTTCGAACATAAGCTTTCAGCTTTTTCATGCATCTTTCAAAAGGATACATCCATCTCATATATACAGGCCCTTCAAGAATAGCTTCTTCAGGTAAGTGTAGAATTAGATGAACCATAATATCAAAAAATGCTGGAGGATATATTAGTTCCAAATTGTATAAAATATTAACCGCTTCTTTCTGTGCTTTATACATGTCATCAACATCTAGCGATCTTGCACAAATCTTTTTAAATAATGTGCAAAGGTTAATAATTGTTGTTGAAACATTATCAGGTAAACTTACACGAACCCCAATTGGTAGTAAACGTTGCATAAGAATGTGACAATCATGAGACTTTAACCCAATGATATTTGAGTTATTAAGAATCACCTTATTTTTGAAGTTTGATCCAAAGCCATCAGGTAGTCCCACTCTTTTAATGAACTGACAAAATTTAGATCGATCACTAGGTTTGAAAGAGTAAGAAGCTTGTGGCTGTATGACCTTGTTGTTTTTCACACTTAGCCATAAATCTGATCGTATTCCCAAATTTTTAAGTCTTCTCTTGCTTTGTGTGTGTCTTTTGACTTTTCATTCATCAACAAGGTACCTAACAAGCTCTCACACACATTTTTCTCGATTTGCATAACATCAAGATTGTGTTTTAAATCAAGAGATGACCAATAATCCAGCTCAAAGAATATACTCTTTTTTATCCAATTCAACTCTGACTCATCACTTTTTTTTTTCACGCCACCGTGGTTGGGATGTTTACCCAGAAAACGATTGGGAATGCGGTTAAGTTGTTCTAATATTTTTGAATTACTTAATGCTTTTAGATGCTTTCTTAACTCCATCTGACCGTTAAACAACAAACTTTCTCTCCATTTATTACTTCTAGGTAAGAATCTTCTATGACCGGTAAATGATATCTTATTAGTTACACGGCACGAAGGTGTGTCCATGTTACACGTCGCACATGCAAGATAACCTTGGCCACTCCATCCAGACAAGCTTCTACGAGCAGGATAATCATTAATGGTCCATAATAATGCCGCACGCATCGTGAATATAGTTTCTGTCGATGCATCTCTTATTTGTACTCCATCATTCCACAACTGCTTCAACTCATCTACCAGAGGCCTTAGAAAAACATCTATGTCTTTTCTAGGTGATTTAGGACCGGGAATTAGCAGAGTTAACATGAAAGAAGACTCTTTCATACATAGCCACGGTGGTGTGTTATACGTTGTCAACACCACTGGCCACATACTGTAAGCTTGACTCATGTTACCAAATGGATTAAAGCCATCTGCAGCCAGACCCAAGCGGACATTCCTAGGATCTTTGTCAAATTCAAAATGTCTTTTATCAAATTCTTGCCATGCCTTCCCATCTACCGGATGACGCATAATACCATCTGTTGAGCGTCCAGTGTGATGCCAAATCATATCTTTTGCTGTGAACCTGGAACTATACCTTCGTTTAAGCCGAGGAGTTAATGGAAAGTACCGCAATACTTTTTGTGGTATTTTTTTTCCTTTTGTGTTTTTATCAATCCGTCTACTCTCCTTACAAACCGGACAATTTTGCAATTCTTCATTCTCTTTCCAAAACAAAGCACAATCATTTATACAAGCATGGATGGATTAATATCCTAACCCAATCTTTTTCAACTTCTTCTTCGCTTCATAGTGTGAGGATGGAATGTGATTTTCTTTTGGGAATGCAACCTTTAAAAACTCTAAAAGTTGATCAAACAAACTATTTGTCCACTTGTTTATTACTTTAATATGCATCAGTTTGGCTAGAAAGTTTAAAGAAGACATCTAATTACAACCGGGGTATAACTCAGTGTTGATCTTATTATAGAGTTCATCAAATTCCGAGTCCAAACTATTTCCATCCTCATCTATGTTTTCTTCATTCTCTGCGATAACATCTTCGATTGCATCAAACATCTCTTTATTTGATGTATTACTTGCTGGATGAGCACGTGTTATTGTAGCAAATTGTTTTGCAGCATCAGAAGAACTAGAGACCTCACCATGATAAACCCATTTCGTATAATGTTGAGCAAAGCCACGATCATGTATGTGAGCATTAATAGTTTTTAAATCCTGTCGAAAAGCATTGACACAATCTCTACACGGGCATTTTGTTTTGCCATCACTGTCGACAAATTTCTTAACATACTCCATAAAGTTCTTAAGACCTTCTAAGAAAACCGGAGATGTTCGATTTTTTATCTTAATCCAACTTTTATCAATTGTCATAACTGTTTCATACACATACATAAACATTAACATATTATCATTCAACCAAAACAATCAAACATTATCTTATAAATCTAACAACCAACAACATCATTCAACCAAACATTATCATTCAACCAAAACAATCCAATTATAGTTTTTAACATATAAATCTAACAACCTACAACTACATTCTACCCAAACAACCATATTATTATTATTCTTATAAATCTAACAACCAACAACATCATTCAACCAAACATTATCATTCAACCAAAACAATCCAATTATAGTTTTTAACATATAAATCTAACAACCTACAACTACATTCTACCCAAACAACCAAACATTATCTTATAAATCTAACAAACAACAAAATCATTCAACCAAACATTATCATTCAACCAAAACAATCTAAGTATACTTTTTATCATATAAATCTAACAACATACAACTATATTCTACCAAAACAACCAAACATTATCTTATAAATCTAACAACCAACAACATCATTCAACCAAATCTAACAACCTACAACTTAATTCTACCCAAACAACCAAACATTAAACATTCATCTAACAACCAACAAAATTAAAAGCAAATCTTAAAAAATATATAATCAAACCTTAAAAGTTTAACAATGATGGTGGCTAGAACCCAAAAACGTTGTGTGGACTGCTAATCTTGGTGTTGGTGGCTGATTGAGTGGCGGTGGTCGCCTCCGTGGACTGCAAAAGAACCGATTATGGTGGTGGCTAGCTTCAATCTTGGGGTAGGAGGGTAACGAGACAAAAAAGGAGGTGTGATTATGGTGGTGGACGGGTTCAACTTGAAGGATTGCAGCTTGTGGGTCGCCTGGACGTTTTAGAGAAAAAAATCGGGTGTTTTGGGTGAAAGAGACGAAGCAGATCGGTTTTGTAAGGCTCGAATGCGTCTGAACCCTATGGCAACGACATGTCGTCGCCATAGGGTCTTTTTAGTTTTTTTTTTTGGCAAATAATTGGGCGGGGGCGTACCCGCGGATCTAAAACCCTATGGCGATGACTTTTTTTTTTGGTAAATAATTGGGCGGGGGCGTACCCGCGGATCTAAAACCCTATGGCGACGACATGTCGTCGCCATAGGGTGTATTATTATTATTGTTTACTTATTTATTATTATTATAATTATTATTATGATGGTTATTATTTATTTATTTATTTATTTATTATTATTATTATTATTATTATTATTATTATTATTATTGTTTTTATTATTAAACATATTATTATATTATTATTATTTATTATTATTAGTGTTTTATTATAATTATTATTATGATGGTTATTATTTATTTATTTATTTATTATTATTATTATTATTATTATTATTATTATTATTATATTATTATTGTTTTTTTATTATTAAAGATATTATTATATTATTATTTATTATTATTAGTCTTTTATTATAATTATTATAATGATGGTTATTATTTATTTATTTATTTATTTATTATTATTATTATTATATTATTATTATTATTATTATTATTATTATTATTATATTATTTATTATTATTACTGTTTTATTTATTATTATTATTATTATTATTATTATTATTATTATTACTATTATTATTATTATTGTTGTTGTTTTAATTATTATAAACAAACTTAAATTACCAATGATCATAATTGGATCATAGTTAGCATTTGACGTATGCAATCCACCCTAATTATCATAACCGAACTTATTTGACACTCATTGATGATAACTAAGTATAAATAAACTTAATCTACTATTAACAAGCATAATTTCCCGTAAATTAATAAGCATCATTTCCCATAAATTACCCTGCTACCATGGAATTATGCCAACTTAGCAAGTGAGCTTAAAAGGTGATGTGCAATATGGCATTTAGATCCTGAAACTGCCTTCAATAAAGTGTCTGCCACATGTCTAGCATTGCTAGACTACATATCAGAGAAACTGCTAATCTACTAGCTAGACTCAAAAGACCTACGAGAGAGGATTATAGTATTGATCAGGTGTTAAATGATTATTATAGTATTGTTATTATTATTATTATTGTTATTATTATTATTATTAATTAAAATTATTAATAATAATTATAATTAATAATTTTAATTAACAATATTTATAATTATAATTATAATTATAATTATTAATTATAATTATAATAATAATATTATTATTATTATTATTAATTATAATTATTAATAATAATTATAATTAATAATTATAATTAATAATTATTATAATTAATAATAATATTTATAATTAATAATTATTATAATTATTCATTATTATAATATTTAAGAAAATCATAAAACTCTATAGCGACGACATGTCGTCGCCATAGAGTTTTCATATTGGCGGGACTATTTCCCTCCAACTTATTTCGGGAATAAAAAAGGAAAAAAATATGTTTTTACCTATAGCGACGACATGTCGTCGCCATAGGGGTCGCACATTATTTTAATCATTCTAGCATTATTTTAAATAAATCAAAAAGAAAAAAAAAGACCTATGGCGACGATATGTCGTCGCCATAGGGGACACACATTATTTTAATCAGTCTAGCATTATTTTAAATAAATCAAAAAGAAAAAAAAGGACATATGGCGACGACATGTCGTCGCTATAGTGGAAGAATAGTCAAAAGTCAAACTACCTCTTTGGCGACGACATGTCGTCGCCATAGGTGACCTATAACGACAACAACTTGTCGTCGCCATAGATCTGGTCGCGACAGGGTGATTTTCTTGTAGTGTGACAAGGCAAAAGAGATCCGATTTTCTTTAATTTTTAGCATTCAAAGAAACAACACAAACTCGTAGATATTGTGTACTTTTTCTTGGTTCTTTGATTCTTTATTTCCATACTTGCATGTATATATAGTCACTACTAAACTTGAGAGTTCTATTGGGTAATTCTTGTTTGGGTGGTTACTAGCACAGATAAAGCATGCTTGGTATGCATATCATTGGTGAAGACATATAAGTGTTCTTTTCTATTTTTTTCAAGGCGACCATTTCGTATTAAAATTGTTCTCTATATAAACACCCTACGGTTGGTTTTAATGTTTCATCTTCTGCATACTGATCTTGGTGGGATTAGTTTTACATACCTAAAACAACATGTTATAAGCATCTGTTGCTAATGCTTTTATAAGATAATAAGAAAGGTTTCTTGCTTATGTCATATGGTGCAATTCTAAATAAATCTCAATGTACAAGTACAGATAAAGAAATTAAGAAGTTGAAAGGGATTGCATATGCTTCTACAATTAGATCTTTTATGTATGTTATGTTGTGCATTATATCATGATGTCTCATATGCTTTGAGCATGACAGATTGTTACTAACAGAATCCTAGACTAGTTATTAGATTTCTATCAAAAACATCCTTAAGTATGTTATAAGGACTAAGTACATGATCTTGGTATATGGAGGAGTGGAAGAGGAACTTATTATAAGATGTTATATGGATACTAGCTTCCAGACTCATCATGATGTCTAGACTAAGTACATGTATTGTATGTTCTTGTAGAAGTTACTATTGAGGAAAAGAGAATCACGTAACCTTTAACCTAAATCACACTTCTCATTCCTTTAGGTTTATATAAAATTTTAGGTATCATCCATAAACTAAAGAAATTACAAAAATTGTTGTTTCTAAACTTAACAAGAGATTTATTGTTTAAAATCTTAATATAAAAAACATAATGATAATATTGTCCTCATGTGCCTTGCATATGACTGAACTTAACCCAATAATTTAACACCCGTTAGCGTAAAAGACAGAAACTGTGACAAAATGAAAACTTGAAGGAAATTTTTTGTTATTTGTTTAGTTTAAGTATAAAACCTGAAATTAAAAACAAACCAAAAGAACAAGTGTAATTTACTCCAACCTTCAATTTCATCAATGGCAATGGATATTGGATTACAAGGGCATTCTAGTTCCCATTACTTTTTGGTTGGATTACTCGCAACTGCATACGGACACGACAATCAGTTGAAGCTTTGATTATTAATAACTCTTTTTTATTGACTTCCTCCTTTTAAGAATCCAAAGAAGGTTCAATTTAAATCTATGTTCAAATGAGTGAAGTTATTCAATTTTAATAAGACTTAACAAGAACAAAAATCACGCTTTGTAGGGTTTGGATCCACATTCTAAAAAAGTGGTCATAATGTTGTCATAAAATAATATTAATTGAAATATTATTCGCCTATGAATCTATGATGTTATAGGTTTGGATTCATTTTGGTCCATATGAAAGTTTGTGTCGAAACAGCCCAATTTCGCAATGGATTTGTCTCATAGGTTCTCAAAACTATATGCATGAATGTAATTAAAAATAATAATAATAATAATAATAATAATAATAATAATAATAATAATAATAATAATAAATTGTTATTTTTTATTTCATTTTAAGTAAAGTCCTTCACTATTCATTTAAACTAACATATATAAAAAAGTTAGGCCTTATGCACGTTAAGAGGTAACCTTCTAACATGGTAATTATGTAATATTGCAACAACAAATAAAGTCTAAATGACTTTAGAGACAAAGAAAAAAGTAACTTTATTAAAACAGGTAGAAAATTTATATTTGGCAAAGTGACCTAAAAAATAATCATAATTTATTAGTTTCCTTTCTTATTTTTTCCGCATGATTATTTGGAGCATAAGTTTTATATTTTTTGATAAGGGCAAAGAAGACGCTACAATGTTACCCAAAGAGTCTAGACATCATCTAATTATATCATACCACCTTATATGAACCCAAACTATTCTACATTACCCTTAATGGAGTGAATGCCATCTTTGAAACCTCAAAGTACCCAGCTATTTTCTTTAAATAAGATGCAGGGCTAAAATGGAGGAGTTTGAGCGGCTTGAATGTCGGATTTGTGAACCCTAGCTAGAAATCGATTACACTACCAGCTCTACTTGTATTGGTTTAGCCATGAAGAAGCCGAAGTAAACATGACGGGCACACCCTCCATCCTAATAATTACTTCTTTTTGAAAACTTTATCAAACTAACATATATTAAAATAAAATAATAAATTAAATCATATAATGAAAAATAAAAAGGTCATAATCTTGCCATATAAAATAATTATATGCATCCATATAATTAAATATAAACAATGTCACAATCATGCCATGTAATATTCCAAAATGTTTGAAAGATACATGTTATACACAAACTTTTATCATATTCATGACATGATAAGGCATCCAGCACGTTGACACATACGCTCCATACAAAGCACAAATCTTGGCTTTAAATATAATTAAGAATATTGGGGATGTAATAGTCAAATACAGGTTTTGTTAATTGGGACCTCTTAAAGATACAAGATAAATTACCCGTTTTGACACGTACCAAATAAACTACCCGTTTTGACCCGTACCAAACAAATTACCCGACCCCAACCGGCCTTTTGACACCTTCAATGACAACAGACAGATATTGACATAAACAGAAGATGTTACAAACCATTGAGTATGTTTTCTATAGATCAAATTATGATAATGCAAAGTTACAATTGTTTAATAAGAATCAAACCTGATCAGCAAAGCTAAAACCTCTATCAGTAGCATAATCCACAAAACTGTATAATGGCAACACCTTCTCACCGTACTTCTCGAAGCCTTCCAAAGCGTTTTTAGCCTCGGCTTTGAGGTCCTCCGCTACTTTCACCGCCTTCTCAACACCATAAACACTCACATAACTCTTCCCCTTCTTTTTTTCTTGTTGGTTTTTATCATCTACTGTATCGGTTTTAGATGATTTTGCTTCCAGCACGTCGCCAACCACTTGATACAAGATCCCAACAGCTCTCCCATATCTTCTGAGCCGTTGGATTTCATCATCATTAGCACCAGCTAGAAGTCCTCCACAAACAGCAGAGCACTCACCCATCTCGCCGTACTTCTTTTCCTGGATGAATTCTATAGCGTTTTCTGGGCCCTCAAGGTCCACAAACTGACCAGCAGCCATGCCAGTGGAACCAACGGCTCGTGCAATTTCGTTTATCACACGAAGGAGTTGGGTTTCTGGGACGAGGTTAGTGGGTGTGTGGGTGACAATGTGGCGGAACCCTAGCGGGAACAAAGCATCGCCAGCTAGGATGGCCATGTCCATCCCGTAGACTGTGTGGTTGGATGGTTGACCCCTTCGGGATGGGTCATCATCCATGCATGGCAAGTCATCATGGATTAAAGAGGCAGCGTGCACCTATAAAACACACATTCCAACTGAGCAAATCATCCATACTTTATTAGAGATAAAGCATAAGCATCAAACAATCTCAAGTTTATAAAATCACAACGATCATATACCATCTCAAGGGCACAGGCGGTGGGGAAGGCGGCAAGGCGGTTGCCACCAAGGAGCTCGCATGCGGCAACACACATAACCGGAGGTGCTCTTTTGGCTCCTTTTGCAAGAACAGAATAGCGCATGGATTCATAGATCTGAGCTGGATACTTAACAGGTATAGCTTCATCAAGCTTTTGGTTGATTTCTTCTCTCAGAGTTGACCAGTAAGTTTTAAGGTCAAAGTTGGCAGAAATCGATGATGCAGTCGAAGAGCATCGAATCTTTTGTCGAGTAACTGAAAGGCTCTTTGGGAAATGAAGATAAGGACATGAAGTTATGGCAGTTGCAAACATTACCATTTTCTTTTCTCTCTGCCCTGATTGATTTTACTGATATCTGTTAATATGTTGAAAATTCGACAGTGAAAGGCATTGAAAAGATGCAGCTCAGGGTCGAAATACATATTGTTTTCTATCCCACAACTTATAAGAAAAGAAACCACAAAAAGTTTAGCAAGTATTTAAATTTTTTTTCATGTTCCAGCAAAAATGTTGAGTCATTTATACTTATTAATCGTTGTAAATGTTGATTGTTAGTTGAGTCACTAACAACTGCAAAAGACAAAATCAACCAATGGTTATGATTAGCAACATTTTAATGAGTATATAACCATGACAACAGTTTGCCGTCCAGTACAAAACAGAACCCCACGTAAATACTAGAAAATAACAATGAATTGCTTCCTGCACTTCTTACTCTTCTTACTGTTGCACTGTTAGAATTGCTGTCTAAAACTCTTTGTAGGATTTGTTAAACATAGAAGACATCTGCAAATTAAACCTAGCAGAAAATATATGGGAAATCGATTGATTTAGAGTTTACATTCTTTTGCAAAATCCTACCAGATGCCAATGGGTGTTTAAAGTGCAAATTTCCAAAGCAAGACAAGTTGGTGATCTTAAATAGTTGAAAACATACAAAAGATTATGTGACAGTATGTAAAATGATATCCTTTTGTGGATTTAAACAACCTTCAAGCAATGACTCGAAAAGCTCGATAGTGTGATAATATCTTATGAATACAACCATTGGGGGCTGAAAGTTGTATTTATTTGAAACATACAAAAGATTATGGTGTGCCAATAAGTCTTTATGTTGATGAATACACTTACATCTGGTTGGATCCTTACATCCGGAGTAAGAGCCATATCAAGGGCTTCAAAGAAGCAAATATGAACTACACGTTACATAATGGATCACAAATTTCTTGATGTAGTATCAAAATGGCTGAGACTCTATGTATAGTGGTGGCCACAACCAATGGATTGCCTTGTACCACGACAGTGAAGCAACCATACCTAGGGCGTTTAGCAAGATTTATAACTGTTATTCTAGATATGTCGTTTCAGACATGAAGATATTCAACACGTAATGGTATTTATTCCAATTGTATAAGTCAGATTTAAAGAGAATCTTACTGATCCTTTAACAAAACATCTCTTGAGATATATGATCAAGTGTTCAAGAATTAAGAGGTAGCCCAAGGCCATGTTGTGGTGCTAACACTCACTGGGAACAAATAAAGGGCATATAAGTTTATGTGTATTATATTCATACCAACACTAGTTTTGTCAATACAGAAATTGTAAGCAACACAATGAGTAACAAACAAACAAATGTACCTAGTAAATCCCACCAAATATGCATTTGAGTCATTTATAATGAACAACCATCGGAAACCTGTTAATCATTAGTTAATTAACTAAAAACTGCAATCAGTTATGATTAAAATTGGCATCTAAAGGTCTTTCAATCCGCCTATTAAATCCAGCAGAAAATATAGCGGGTTAAGGAAAGTGGTTGCAGCTTAAGCCCTACTGTTATCTGATTACGGTTAGACAACCAAAAATTGAGTTGGATACCTGCTGTTGGAACGATTGAGAGGGCGTGCAAACGACGTCGGTTAGTGACAAATCGATGATGCTGGCGAGAGGGGTAAGAGCAAAGGAAGATATGTGTTGGTGTTGGTGTTTGGTGAATCGAAATCAGGTACGAGTGAATGAATGAATGAATGATTGATGATCGAGATAGATAGCTGAAAGTTGGGCTGTTACTATTGGGCCTTACGACTATCTTTTCATCATATTTATTATTTAATGGAAAAAATAAAAACAATTATGAAAACAAGAGAAAATTCTCATATTATCCCTTTTATTATAAAAGTTCTTTCTAAAACTTTTATTTCTTGATATATCTTCTCACTAGGCTAAAGACCCGTGTAACACACGGGTTCAATCCAAAAATATTATTGTTGTTTAAAAAAGTTCGTAAGTTATAATGTTGTTGATAATACTTTGTATATTGACTTTTATGTATAATTTTTAACATTAGCTACATCTAATATTAGTAGGTTTTCTCTATTAATATTTATACGTCTAAATATTGTATAATATGGAATGAAATAAACTTACAAGTAAGAACTTTAAGTAATAAATAAATTAAATTGAACATGAAAAACAATATTTTAAATTCATAAACATCCGAAAATTTATTTGTATACAACATTTGATGTTTTGTTGGTGATTTTTTCATCATTATCTAATATTCATAGTTTTAATCTCTATCTACTTTTAACTCAAAATAATACAACATAGAGCTGACCATGATCCTTATTTAAAAACAAACCAACTTTAGATAGTGATTGTCCTTGACTCTTGTTTATTGTCATTGCAAAACACACTCCTAATAGGAACTGTCTTCTTTGAAATTTAAAAGAAATCTTTTGTCTGAAGGTGTTAAAGTCAACCGTGATATAAAAGTGCGATTTTCAATATTACTTTCAGATACATCAAAACAATTTGCACACATATCAAACGAATTCCAATCAAACATAATAATAATATGGCAGTACACATAAAAAATAAAGAATTTTAAAAAGTAGAAGAATGTAATACCTTTTTATAGATGGATTGTTGAAGTAGATCACCTTCAAATCAAAAAAATAAAAGTAAAATAATATTAATCCAAAAACACAATTGTAGAGAATGATAGGTTAAATCATAATCGCAGATGATAAAAGCTCAAATATAACAAAAAACAAATATATTTTGTTGAAGAAAACTTGATGAATCTGAAGCCAAAATGAAAACTTGATGAAACCGAGGGCGATATCATTAGACTTTATAAATACAAATCGCGAGGTCGTAAAGCTGGGATGGTTGAGAAATATTTTAAAATCTGGTATGATTTCATTTCCAAAAAAGATACCCATGAATTCCTTCAAATTGGAGAGGAGTCGATGAAAAAATCTCGTAACTTTTGTCAAGATTCGAATATAAACCGAGTATTTAATGAAAACACGCAATCAAGGAATCGATTTCAGAGATGAAGAAAATCGTAAATGATTTCTATAGTTTTTGTTGATGAATTATTTGAAAAAAGAAGAAATATCGAGTATGATTTAATTTCTAAAAAAAGACGTGCTCTAATTTAGGGTTAAATTTTTAGATTTTCTCAAAATATCTCTTGTATCAGAAGTTGACTTTTAGTCAAATGAACCTAGACTAACACTAAGAACAAATACATATTTAGGCGGGAAATGAAAAAAGTAAAGGCTTAAGAGAATTGTAACACCCGAAATCTTGTCAAAATAAAAAAAAAGAAAGTATCAAGAAGAAAGCAAAAAGAAGCCAAAGATGAGGGGTGTTTTGTGTAAAAGTACACAAAAGTCAAAAGTTCACTTTATATGGGCATGGCTGCCCATATCTCTCCAGCTGCTACTGTGTTCAACCGAATCAAAAGAAGAAGAAGAAGAAACCGAAGTTCTCTCGGTTCTAGAGAGAGAAAGAGGCTGTTTTTGATCTTGGTATGTATTTTCTTGTATAATTGGCTCGGTTTATGTTGGGTTTTGACCATGAAACCGATTTATATGTGTTTTGCTGTTTGTTTTTGCTTGTTTTAGGCGTTTGAACTCTTGTGCACACGAGTTTGGAGGAGTTTTGCTTGTTTGCTGCACTAGGTGAGTTCTAGACCCCGGTTTTTATGTGTTTTAGACTTCTTTGGGGATGAAAATGCATGTTTAAAAGGTTTTACAACTGTTTTATGCTTTACCGTATGTTTATGGGTGATTGTGTTTGTGCTTTATGGTGGTTTATGTGCTGTTGATGCTTGTGATGTTGGGTATAAGCTTCGAACTAATGGATAAGCATATTTGTTCATCCGCATTAGTTATTGTTCATCCGCATTAGTTGTTCATCCGCATTAGTTGTTCATCCGCATTAGTTGTTCATCCGCATTAGTTACTGTTCATCCGCATTTGTCTATGGACTTAGGATTTTTTTCTGAAGCTTGGGAAGTAGAATGTAGCGGGTAAGTTCTGGAATGTTTTGTTGGTTCATGTCTGTTGTGGGCTGTTGTTGATGCTTTATACTATGTATAATGTGACTTTACGTGGTGTGTTTATATTCGTATGCGTAAAGTATTATATAACGAAATGGAAGATAACAATAATGAAAAGCGGAACGCAATGAAAGAATGAAAGTCTTGCAAGCAAAGTTGCGGTGAGTGATTGTGTCTTCACAACAGACTCGTAAGCCAAGGTTGAGGTGAGTGACTGTGTTGTCACAACAGACTTGTAAGCCAAGGTTGAGGTGAGTGACTGTGTGTCACAACAGACTCGTAAGGGGTTTAATCCATGAGATTGACCCGAAACATGTCATGATGCTCACTCCGGTACTGTGATGGTCTTCGGACATGAGGCGGGGGTGTTGCAAAAAGAGACGGGGTCCTTGTCGCGTACCCTGATACTGTCGGTCTTCGGACATGAGTAGGGTATTGCATGAGACAGGATCTAGATTATAGTGAAAGATAATGAATGAATACGTGAGTTAATGAAGATAATTAAGTCTATACCTTGATGTATGTATGATGAATGCTCACGTGTGAAAGTAAAGGAAGTATTTTATTGAAAAGGATGTTTTCATATATAAATCCTACGAGGTATTTTAAACGTTTTAAAACTAGAACTCACTCAGCGACCCTGACTTTTATGCATTTTCAGTTGGTAGGTAATTGTTGCTGAGGGTGGCACGCGGGGGAAGCTACTCGGCAGGGCAAGATTGGCATACATTCATCTTTAATGATATTGTTCTTTCGTAATACAATTAATATGATCTTTTTGTAACTATTAACAATTAATGATGTATTGTTTAGCAACAGTATTTATTAATGAAGTGAATGGCTTTTGTTATTAATTTCGCTGCACTGGTTTATGAACTATGAAATGTTTTATATATATTGTGCTAATTGACCAACTGTGAGGTCTCCCGGAACGGGGCCTTACAAGTTGGTATCAGAGCCAAAGTTTAAGAGAAATATGTAAATATTTTCAAAACCTAAACTTAAATTGAGAATGGGACGAACGGAGGGATGCCAACCCGAGTAGCTACGTGCCATCAGGTATACTTTTCTTAATGATAACCGGTACTATGTGCGTGTGCTATTTGATTTATGTGCTTTTAGTAGATTTGAATATTGATGTAGTCAGGATAGGAAATGCTTGAGGGATGAAGAGTAAAATAAGTGGCTAATCATAACTGGCCACTGTAATTAGGGACTTACTATACTTGACATAAACTGAGCTATTACCTTGAATGACCGTGTTGGTGTTTGAATCTTATAGTGTTAGAGGATGATTGGAGGTAGATCATCTAAGTCTTCTAGAGGTGGAGTACGGGGTGGTCGTGCTGGTAGACCCCGAGCCGCAAAGAACAAGACGAGAACTGCAGAGACGACTCCTGGTGAGCCTGGGATTCATCACACGGAGGGCGGAGATGAGAGTGCCAACCTAAGGGCCTCAGTGAAAGAGGTAGTGGTGGAGGAGGTTCACCAAGTCATGCAGACTATCCTACCGTCTGTCGTGACTGAGGTGATCCAGGCCGTAAGGGAGGATAAGAGGAAAGAAAAGGAGGAAGAGAGAAGGGCTGCTGCTGGGAGAAGGGAGAATGAGGGAGATCATGATGATAAGGAGGAGATGAATGCTGAAAGGGGAGCCTCCAGTGATGAAGAAGATGTAGAGGTGCGGGAAACCAAGAGGGGATGCAGCTACGGGGCATTCCAACGGTGTAAACCCCCTACTTTTGACGGCAATGGTAACGCTGCAACTGCCCACCGCTGGGTTAGAGAGATGGAGGCAGTATTGGATATTAGTGAGTACAGGGAGGACCAGAAACTGAAATTTGCCACTCACTCATTCGTTGACTCGGCTTTGTGTTGGTGGGACAATATTGTCCAACCTGAGGGAAGTAGGGCCATCGGGAGGATGAGATGGGGAGATTTGAAGAAGTTGGTTGTTGAGGAATTCTATCCTCACAGGGAACTAGACAAGGTAGAGAGAGTTCCTACAGCTTGAGGCGGGAACCATGACCCACCAGCAATACACCACCAAGTTTAACGAAATGGCGAGGCTGGTGCCGGATCAGGTGACGCTTGTGTCGAGGAAGATTAAGAGGTATGTGCAGGGATTTCCGGCTGATATCCGCAGGCACTTGATTGTTGCCCGACCAAGCACTTTTAGGTCAACAGTGGATCTGGCTGGGAGGCTTTACGATGAGAGAGAGGTGTCGGTGGTTGAGGTGAAGAAGATAGGTGGTGGTGACAAGAACTAGAGTGGGAAGAGGTTTGGGTGTGGTGGTTTCACCCCAAACAATAAGAGGATGAAAATGGATGACCAAAGAGTGGGGTCATCAAGCTTGGGGGCGAAGAGGTGTGGTAAGTGCGGGAAGGAGCATAGCGGGGAATGCCGGTTGGGACTGAATGTTTGCTTCAGATGCAGGAAGCCTGGTCACATTGCTAAGGATTGTAGAGTGTTGAGGTGTCATATCTGTGGGGAAGAGGGACACATGAGTAGGGATTGCAAGAAACAAAAGGCAGAGAGTTCCGGGGCGAAGAAGAGAACAGAGAGTGAAGGGCAGAGGGCAAGCGCTAGAGCATTTACAATGACCCGAGAGGAGGCCAGGGTGGATCCCGATGTCATGTCGGGTATGTTTCTAGTAAACCAAACTTGTGCCTCTGTATTGTTTGATTCTGGTGCTAGTAGGAGTTTCATTTCTGCTGCTTTCTGTGCTAAGCTGCCTGTTAGTAGTAGAAAAATTGATGAGCCATTTGATGTAGAAACTACTATTGGTAAGTCTACCAGAATTTCTGATATGATTGAGGATTATGGCATAGAGTTAGAAGGCCATAGGTTCTCTGCTAAACTATTTGTGATGTCCCTAGGCGGATTTGATGTAGTTCTAGGGATGGATTGGTTGGCAGCCTATGAGGCAAACATCGTGTGTCGCAAAAAGATGATTCGACTGATAACGCCCGATGGAAGTTTGGTAACGGTTTACAGTGACCGAGTTACTACAGTTCCGAAGGTGATTTCGATGGTGGTGGCTGAGAAGTGCATGAAACGCAGATGTAGTGCCTACCTGGCTTATGTGAAGGATGTGGAAGCGTTAGTACCACAATTGTCCGAAGTACCAGTTGTGTGTGATTTTCCAGACGTGTTCCCAGAAGATTTACCAGGTGTGCCACCGAACCGTGAGATCGAGTTTCAGATTGATTTAATACCCGGTGCTCAACCCGTTGCCAAGGCACCGTATCGATTAGCTCCAACAGAGATGAAGGAGTTGATGGTTCAACTGCAGGAGTTATTAGACAAGGGTTTCATTCGACCGAGTATCTCTCCTTGGGGTGCTCCAGTCTTGTTTGTTAAGAAGAAAGACGGTAGCATGAGGACGTGCATAGACTACCAGGAGCTAAACAAGTTAACAGTGAAGAATCGATATCCCTTACTAAGAATAAATGACTTGTTTGACTAGCTCCAAGGTGCCAGTTGGTTCTCACGAATAGATCTCCGATCTAGTTACCATCAGTTGAAGGTTAAGGAGCAGGACATTCCTAAGACAGCGATTCGCACACGTTATGGACACTACGAGTTCCTCGTTATGTCTTTCGGTCTGACTAACGCTCCGGCTGCCTTTATGGATTTGATGAATCGAGTGTGTCGGCCGATGTTAGATAAATCAGTGATTGTGTTTATTGATGATATCCTGATTTATTCAAACAGCAAAGAAGAACATGCCGGCCACATACGTGAAGTAATGGTGACGCTTCGCAGGGAGAAGCTTTATGCGAAATTCTCTAAGTGTGCTTTTTGGTTACGTGAGGTTCAATTTTTGGGTCACGTGGTGAATTCTGAAGGAATTATGGTGGACCCGGCGAAGGTTGAGGTGGTGATACAATTGAAGTCCCCAAAGACGCCATCCGAGATTCGAAGTTTCTTGGGATTGGCAGGCTACTACTGGAGGTTCATTCAAGACTTTTCCAAGATAGCCTCACCTTTGACTAAATTGACTCACAAGGAGGTGAAGTTTGTGTGGGGATGAGAACAGGAGGATGCTTTTGAGGAGTTAAAGGCAAGATTAACTCAAGCTCCTGTTTTGACATTACCCAAAAGGAGTGAAGACTTAGTGGTGTATTTAGATGCCTCCTATTCGGGATTAGGTTGTGTGTTAATGCAACGTGGGAGAGTAATAGCCTACGCGTCCCGACAGATGAAAACTCACGAGGTCAATTACCCCACGCATGATTCGGAGCTCGCGGCTGTGGTCTTTGCATTAAAGATTTGGCGGCATTACCTGTACGGGGTGAAATGCATAATCTTCACGGACCACAAGAGCCTAAAGTATTTCTTTGAGCACAAAGATCTCAACATGAGGCAGAGGAGGTGGTTAGAGCTGATTAAGGATTATGATTGTGAAATCCATTACCATCCGGGTAAAGCCAATCTAGCGGCTGATGCCCTCAGCCGAAAAGAGAGACCCGAGCCAATCCGGGTGAAGGCTTATCAATTGGTGATGACCTCTGACGTGATGACATAGGTCAAAGAATTTCAGGATGAGGCATTGAAGGAAGATCGCCTTAACTTTGAAAGGATGAGAGGTCTAGTCACGGAGTTGGGAGAAAATACCCACGGAGTTAGAAATAGCTTCGGGCGGATGTGGATTCCCCGCTACGGTGATCTACAGGGACGAATTATGGACGAAGCTCATAAGACTCGATACTCCATTCATCCCGGTGCCACTAAGATGTATCAAGATATGAAGAAAGACTATTGGTGGCCGGGTATGAAGCGTGATGTAGTGGAGTATGTGAGTAAGTGCCTTACTTGCTTACAAGTAAAGGCAGAGCATCAAAAGCCATACGAGAAGATCCAACCGTTGGATGTACCCGAGTGGAAGTGGGAGCACATCACCATGGATTTCATCATGAAGTTACCACGTACGGCAAGGGGGTATGATGCAATTTGGGTAATAGTTGATCGTTTGACAAAAAGTGCTCACTTCCTACCGATCCGCGAGACGTATTCATCCGAGAGGTTGGCGGAGCTGTTCATCAAAGAGATTGTAGCTCGCCATGGTGTGCCGGTGTCTATCGTGTCAGACCGTGACACTCGGTTCACATCGAAGTTTTGGAAGAGATTCCACGATGCGATGGGGACGAGGCTACACATCAGTACGGCTTATTATCTTCAAACAGATGGTCAGTCTGAGAGGACAATTCAAACGCTCGGGGACATGCTCCAAGCATGTGTGATCGACTTTCGAGGAAGTTAGAATGATCATCTACCATTGGCAGTGTTCTCATACAACAACAACTATCATGCCAGCATTGGCATGCCATCTTACGAGATGCTATATGGTAGGAGATGTAGAACGCCCGTGTGTTAGGGAGACATTGGGCAGAAAGAGTTGGGAAGCGTGGAGGTAATTGAGGCTACGACTGAGAAGCTAGAAAAGATCAAAGCCTTTATGAAGGCATCCATGTATAGACAAAAGTCGTATGCCGATAAGAGGCGTAGACCGATCGAGTTCAACGTGGGTGACAAAGACATGTTAAAGGTCTCGCCCTGGAAGGGGATCATCCGGTTCCGGAAGAGGGGCAAGTTGAGTCCGAGATACATAGGGCCTTTCCGAATCGTTGCACGAGTAGGGGAGGTGGCCTATCGACTAGAATTGCCTGATGAGTTAAGTGGAATTCACCCGACGTTCCATGTATCTCATCTGAGAAAATGCTTGGCCGATGAAAATATGATTGTGCCACTGGAAGATATCGAAGTGGATGAAAGGCTCAATTTTATGGAGCAACCAGTGGCCATCATAGACAAGAAGGAGAAGAGATTGAGAAATAAAGTGGTTCCAATCGTACGTGTGCAGTGGAAACACCGGAAGGGTTCCGAGTCTACGTGGGAGTCGGAGGAAGAAATGAGACAGCATTACCCACAGTTATTCGAAGAGTGACAGGTTTCGGGGACGAAACCTCTTTAAGGGGGGGTAGACTTGTAACACCCGAAATCTTGTCAAAATAAAAGAAAAGAAAGTATCAAGAAGAAAGCAAAAAGAAGCCAAAGATGAGGGGTGTTTTGTGTAAAAGTACACAAAAGTCAAAAGTTCACTTTATATGGGCATGGCCGCCCATATCACTCGTGCTGCTACTGTGTTCAACCTAATCAGAAGAAGAAGAAGAAGAAACCGAAGTTCTCTTGGTTCTAGAGAGAGAAAGAGGCTGTTTTTGATCTTGGTTTGCATTTTCTTGTATAATTGGCTCGGTTTATATTGGGTTTTGACCATGAAACCGATTTATATGTGTTTTGCTGTTTGTTTTTGCTTGTTTTAGGCGTTTGAACTCTTGTGCACACGAGTTTGGAGGAGTTTTGCTTGTTTGCTGCACTAGGTGAGTTCTAGACCTCGGTTTTTATGTGTTTTAGACTTCTTTGGGGATGAAAATGCATGTTTAAAAGGTTTTACAACTGTTTTACGCTTTACTGTATGTTTATGGGTGATTGTGTTTGTGCTTTATGGTGGTTTATGTGCTGTTGATGCTTGTGATGTTGGGTATAAGCTTTGAACTGATGGATAAGCATGTTTGGTTAGGAATTGTCGGTGTTTTCGTGGTTTTATGCCTGCTCTAGATGTTAAGCATGTTAGATCCATGATAAGGATGTGTTTGGTGGATGATTGGGGACTGAATAATTACATAAGGGAGTTTGCAGGTCGGTTAGTTCATCCGCATTTAAGAGCTGAATATACACTTAAGAATTTTGCTCATGCGCATTTGTTGTTTGTTCATCCGCATTTAAGTACTTGCTCATGCGCATTTGTTTGTTCATCCGCATTTGTATTTGCTTATGCGCCCAAGTGTTCTTCCGCATTTCTTTTGTTCATGCGCATTTGGTACAGTGTTCATGCACATTTGTTTCAGTCATTCGCATTTGTTCTACCAGCATTTAGTTGGACACTTGGAATAATCTGGACTTTCATCCGCATTAGTTATTGTTCATCCGCATTAGTTATTGTTCATCTTCATTAGTTATTGTTCATCCGCATTAGTTATTGTTCATCAGCAATAGTTATTTTTCATCCGCATTAGTTATTGTTCATCCGCATTAGTTATTGTTCATCCGCATTAGTTGTTCATCCGCATTAGTTACTGTTCATCCGCATTTGTCTAAGGACTTAGAATTTCTTTCTGAAGCTTGGGAAGTAGAATGTAGCGGGTAAGTTCTGGAATGTTTTGCTGGTTCATGTCTGTTGTGGGCTGTTGTTGATGCTTTATACTATGTATAATGTGACTTTACGTGGTGTGTTTATATTCGTATGCGTAAAGTATTATGTAACGAAATGGAAGATAACACTAATGAAAAGCGGAACGTAATGAAAGAATGAAAGTCTTGCAAGCAAAGTTGAGGTGAGTGACTATGTCGTCACAACAGACTCGTAAGCCAAGGTTGAGGTGAGTGACTATGTTGTCACAACAGACTTGTAAGCCAAGGTTGAGGTGAGTGACTGTGTGTCACAACAGACTCGTAAGGGGTTTAATCCATGAGATGGACCCGAAACATGTCATGATGCTCACTCCGGTACTGTGACGGTCTTCGAACATAAGGCGGGGGTGTTGCAAAAACAGACGGGGTCCTTGTCGCGTACTCCGGTACTGTCGGTCTTCGGACATGAGTCGGGTGTTGCATGAGACAGGATCCAGATTATAGTGAAAGATAATGAATGAATACGTGAGTTAATGAAGGATAATTAAGTCTATACCTTGATGTATGTATGATGAATGCTAACGCGTGAAAGTAAAGGAAATATTTTATTGAAAAGGTTATTTTCATATATAAATCCTACGAGGTATTTTAAACGTTTTAAAACTAGAACTCACTCAGCGACGCTGACTTTTATGCATTTTCAGTTGGCAGGTAATTGTTGCTGAGGGTGGCACGCGGGGGAAGCTACTCGACAGGGCAAGATTGGCATCCATTCATCTTCAATGATATTGTTGTTTCGTAATACAATTAATATGATCTTTTTGTAACTATTAACAATTAACGATGTATTGTTTAGCAACAATATTTATTAATGAAGTGAATGGCTTTTGTTATTAATTCCGCTGCATTGGTTTATGAACTATGAAATGTTTTATATATATTGTGCTAATTGACCAACTATGAGGTCTCCGGGAACAGGGCCTTACAAGAATGCCATTTGACACTAAAGTTATTGTTTTATTAATAAGTATAGATAAGACAGGTGCCAACAAACTTCTTAAAGTATTGTCGTCCCAACCTAAGCATTTTTGTATAGAAATAGACAATGTTTTCGAATACGGTCATAACAACCTCAAACATGGTAGTTCGACCGCAAAACACTAGCTTTCAACCCTAAGACACGGGCGTCTAACCTTATAAGACAGTCGCTCGACCTCACAAACACGGTCAGAAGACCTAGAATACTGTTGGAAGCCTTGAAATTGCCGAAAGCCTCGAAATACGATCGGAAGCACTTAAATTACAGTCGAAACTCGAAAGCCTTCAAAATACGGTTAGCAGTCTTTGAAATATGGTCAGAATATGAGACATTGGTGGAATAAAGTGATCAAAAAGACATCTTAAATAAAAATTTAGTAAAATGGATATCTGGAATGAAGAGAAATGAAGCGGTCAAAGAATATTTTTTAAAAATAATATGTAAATAAGTATTTTAATTTTAATAAGAGTACACGGACCGGGACTCGATAAAGCCACTTCACAAGTTGGTAAAGAAGTTTCCCGATCGGTGATACTGTCCCCGTAATTGGGGGTTGCCGGGTTGAAATTCACTTACCAATCGCCAACTACTCTCCTTAATTGAAATCTTCGGCAATATTAAGATTTGAAACTTTGACTTCCAAAGGAGGCAAAGCCACCCTTTGAACCACGAGACCAAAAGTAAAAAACAATATTTCTTAATTTAATGTACAAGTTTTCAGGATGGGCTAACCTATTGACTCGTTTAATGAATCAAGAAATTGTTTCTAATTAAGCATTTCAACTTGTTGCGTCGAGAACAAGCTCATTAGTAGCCCAACACAACTAGTTTATCTTGAATAGATATCTAAATTTACTCTGAAGTAATCATCATCCAGTTTTGACAAAAGCGACTAGGATTTTATTCATATTCAGATGATTAAAAATAGCAACAGATTAGAGAAAAAAGTTCATGGCACAAGTGACACGATAAAAATGTAATATATTTGAGATTGTCTCCCTTTCAAACCTGGATCATATTAGCTTAAAATAAACTCATTTAATGAACATGTTTAAATCTAAACTTCACATTTCTCCTAAGTACACCATAAACTACTCTCTAACACCTTCGAATATGTATTTACTTAGATAAACGTTACAGTGGGAAAAAAATTAAATAATGTGTATAATGAATTATATAATTATATTTGTAGTAGAGAGGGGTTTAAATACAAATCAAGAAAAAGTTGAGAAATTTATTAAAGTAAATCTAAATTATTTATTAGTTAAAATCGATGGTTATAGATAATGTTGGAATGAGTCCCATCCAAGTATGAATCTGTATTTTTTTATTTAAAAAAAACTAAAACATGTATCTTAAACCAATCAAAAGCTTAGATTTAGTTTAAAAGTTTTTTTAATATCTCTTGTTTTGCATTTTAACCCTTCCTATTTGTAATATATGTAAGTGATTACAACTATATTAAAAAACCAAATGGTTGATAAATATTAATGGGAAGAGTCGCTTAATATATAAGGGTGGGCGGGGCATATGCGCCGTGAGGCCACGTTGAGCATCAGAGCTGCCCGACACCACCACGGCCCCCACCCCATCCACGCCGCATGGCATTGTTTTTTTAGCGAGTATTTTTCGTGGTATATGCGTGTGTGTGTGTGAAGTAGTGGTGTAGTGTGGCATGTTGTGGCAACACTACCGCCATCAAATTTAATTGTGTTGTAATGTGACATGATAAATTTTGTTTAGTGGGTTTATGATGAAATGTGATGGGTGTGATGAGAGTGCCCCTCCACCCTAAGTTCGAATCATTTAAACTTTTGGAACAAAGACTGTTCTACAAGATAAGTCAAAGTTTAACACCACAATTGAATATTCAAATACATCTTTGAACAAACAACTGAGGATTTGAAATCCCTAATACACAATCTAGTCAGTATCATTTATACACATAGAAAATTGGTCACTAGATCAATGAAATATTATGAAGTAAGTTATATATAACACTGACCGGATAATACAACTGTGAAAGTAGAGGATGGATTGGGTTCGAGTGGCTCCGGGATGTCAGTGCTTCTGTTTCTATATCTTCTATATCTTCTCAGTATTCAAAGGAGTAAAAGATAATCTCAAAAGAAGCATATCGTACTTTCCTTCGGTTTGGTAAAGAAAGAAAAAGATGGATTGCATTAGGGGTTCTTGAATTATTCTAGCTCTACATAAAACACCCATAATGTTTGAAGTTAAGTTATATTAGACCTTCACATGCTGCTTGATTACGAAACTGGAGTTCAAAAGATAGGCATGTAAACAATCGAACCGAACCAAATAAAGGCTTTTTCACATTCGTTCATTAAGAAATTGAACTTGTTCAAAAAGAGTTCACGAACACAAATAAAAATATACTTCCGAACCGAATGAAGTCGAAAATCTTCAGAAGGTAATTTGTCTTTGGAAGTTTTGAGAAAACTTCCGAAGTCAATTTGACTTCGGAAGAAATTCCTTAGCTTGAGAAGAATTTGCTTCGGAAGAAAAATACTTAAAATAATTTTGCTTCCGAGACATATTTGATTTTGGAAGAGATTAAATTTCAGAAGTTTTATTCAAAGGATGAATAAAGCTTCCGAGACATAATTACATTCGGAAAAAAATTATCCTTCAAAACATATAAGTTCTTAGTAGCATATTTAAGCTTTGGAAAATATATCAGAATTTCTTCCGAATGTAAATTTTGTAGTAAGTAGTTATTAGATTTGAAGTCATAATTTTCTTCCGAAGTCAACTTAATGTCTTCCGAAAGAAAATATATCTTTTAATTCTTAAAACTTTAAGGAATATCATCTAGAAAATTTTTCTTTCAAGGTAAACATGGCTTATATAGGTGATGATATAGACAACTTAAGACACATATATTTAAAAAATAATCTTGAAATTAATTTAAGAAAAAAAAATCTACTCAAAATTAATCATCCCAATAGTTGATACAAGGTACTTAAATCTCTGTTTATCAAAAGCTTTTATGAACAGATCAACATATTGTTCATTTGTGTTAACTTTGACTAGTTTTATCAATCTTTTTTCAAAATTATCTCTTATAAAATGATACCTGATGTTGATGTACTTTGTCTTTAAGTGCTGCATAGGATTCTCTGTGATAGAGATAGCACTGTATGTCTTTCACATACTTTGACAGGTTTATGAAGATGCCATTGTCAACCTTCTTCACTTGAATTCCTTAAAGAAATTGAGTTCCCCCATGACACTCATTTCAAATCTATTCTTCATCAACTTCTCAAAGTATTTGCAGAGCTTTGGATAAGTTGACCCAAATATGATGTTATGTACATAAACTTGAACCAGCATCAAGTCATTTCCTGTTACTTTAATGAAGAGTGTGCTATCAATGGTACTTCTCTTGTAGCCATGTTGGACTAGGTACTATGATAGTGTCTCGTACCATTTTCTTGGAGCTTGATGCAGCCCATAAAAAGCTTTGTCAAGCTTGTAGACATAATTAGGATGATCCGGGTCTGCAAAGCCAGGTGGTTGCTTGATGGATCAAGTATGTAAGCTATACTGGGAATGTCGATTAATGTGGTTAACTTGACCGGGAATGCTAGAGTTTGCTATGAGTGTGGGAGTCCCGATCATTACCAGAATATGCGCCCCAAGCTGAACTGGACACCGGGTCAAGTTGGACACAATCAAAATCAAGTGATGGCTATAGCCGGGAATCAAGGTCGAGGGAATTTCAGAAATCTAGGTCATGCGAATCAAGAAAATGATACATGCATATATGCATGTGTGATTGGAGCGATTGAGGCTCATTAAGACACAAACATTGTTACGGGGTACGCATCTTATCAACAATCATTACTTATTTGTGTTATTTGATACTCTGGCATATAATAGTTTCATTTCTTCTAAGTTTGCTCCTTTACTTGGCATGGATCCTAGTTGTTTAGAAACTAGTTATTCATTAGAAATAGCAAGTGGTTGATAGGTAGAGTTTAGAGATATAATTAGAGGTTGCACCTTAGTACTAGAAGATCATGCCTTTGACACAGATTTACTATCGTTTGAATTGGGATGTTTTGATGTGGTTATGGGTATGGATTGGTTATCAACGTGGATCTGAGATAGTTTGTCAAGAGAAGGTGGTACATATTCCGCTGTCAAATGGAGAAGTTATCAAAATCCAAGGAGAATGACCCGGAAATAATTTAAAATCATTTCTTGCATGAAAACTCATTGATACCTAAAAAAGCAGTGTTATTAATATGCTTTATATTATAAATAGAAAACATATCACATGCACATCATTTGTTTCTTAAACTCTTACTTATAATGATGAAAATGAACTTAAAAGTGTTAAATGGTGTTTTTAGGTTTTCAAAAGGCCAAGATGGACAAAAGCAGCATACTTAATAAGAATTTGAAGAAAAACCAACTTTGGATTCCAAGCATGAGGTCATGCCTCATTAAGCACACCCCTACCTAGCTTGAAATACACCCCCGTGCTAAAATTAGTACACCCCCGTGTTCGGCAGTCTAACAGGACAAAAGTACTGTCCCCCAAAAAGCAAGCACGGGGGCGTTCCCAGGAGGCACGAGGGCATGCCCCACCTCGAGCATGGGGCCGTGCCCCATCAAACACGGGGTTGTGCCCGACCATTCTGCATGTATGATCCGACCAACTTTCGTAAGCATTATACTAGCACGGGGCCATGCTTAAACACTGTAGAAAGCCTATAATAGAGGCTCATTTGCAATGTTTTGAGGAGCATTTGGAGAAGGGAAAATCTATTGAATTCTCTTGGGAATTAACACTTGATGACCTTTGGGAGGCTTAAATGGTGCATACAATACTTAAAGGAAGCTAGGGATTGTCTAAACATCATCTATTGTGGATCATCTGTTTGATTGTTCCATTTCACTAATGATTTCGTATCTATCTTCTAATTTTGTTGTTGTTATGTTCAAGTTCATTATGAGCTAAAATCTTATTATCATTTTAATTGGATGAAACTTATGTAATTTGTGATTAGTTAATGTTTTTTTTTATGTTATGTCAATGTTATGGTAATCTTGGGTAACCTTTTGACGGGTAACATCTACATTTGAATGGGAAGTTATAAACGTATAATTTGTAGTTGTGAATGTCATACAAGGTTGAAACATGTATGAACTAACTTTAATCCATGAAACTGGTCTTCATAATAAATCTATGGCTAATGAACTAGAAATGGTTAGTAAACATTATATCATCTTAACTTTTGATCATTTGCGGATTCCCTTTTATTAGTCTGAGAAATCTATAGTAATTCTTATGTGTTTTTTTTACATTAATGGTATGTTAAAAGTAATTTGATCAACTTACTTTCTAACATTAAGTTATGTTTTCAGAAATCATATGTTGAAAGGTTGCATAAGTATTACCTACGTCACTAGGGCTTGGAGTTTAGTATTGTGAGTGACTCGATGCGGCTTTCCTTGTCATGACAGAGCCGGTTTATGAGAAATCCACACTGGCTCATGTATATATATTAACATAACTATTTTAACTTG
Source organism: Flaveria sonorensis (assembly GCA_025506505.1). Taxonomy (NCBI): domain Eukaryota; kingdom Viridiplantae; phylum Streptophyta; class Magnoliopsida; order Asterales; family Asteraceae; genus Flaveria; species Flaveria sonorensis. The sequence goes on along the minus strand of CM046435.1, from coordinate 37,863,812 downwards.
AAACTTTAATCACACCACGCCATTCATCACGGTTACATAAGTGTAATCTAATTAGGATGATAGCCTTAATTCCTTGTTTTAAACCCGAAAGTCTCAAACTTACTTTTAGTTTTACTTTTAATTATTGTTTTAAAAATATTTAAATTTTTATTACATCAATGCAATTTATCATTTTATAAAACAAAACTCATTCTGCTAGTCAATTATAAAAGTTGCTGAGTAGGCTTAGTGTGTTCACAGATTGATACTCGATTCTTACCATCACTATATTACCACATGACAGGTACACTTTCCTTTTATGTGTGTAGTTTATTATAAGTAAAAACCAATTAAAACTAAATCTGTGTGAAAAAAATCCTATCAAAATTATATATATCTTTCACACGCAATAGTTACGCATTTCTAGCGATGTGGTAGAAAAGAAGACGAAAGAAAGAAAGTTGGAAGATATTCCCATTGTGTGGGAATCTCTAGAGGTATTTCTTGATAACTTATTGGGTTGCCTCCTTCTCATCAAGTAGAATTTCTAATTGATTATATTTCCAAAGCAACTCCTGTAGTTAAGACACCCTATTGACTAGCACCATCGGAAATGAAAGAATTGTCGAGTCAACTACAAGAGCTCTTGGATAAATGCTTTATTCGACTTAGCCATTCGCCATGCAGAGCACTAATTTATTTTGATAAAAAGAAGGATGGGTCGTTCTAGATGTGTATAGATTATCAGAAGTTAAACCAGTTAACTATCAAAAATCTATATCCTTTTCCTAGGATTAATGATCTATTCGATCAGCTATGAGGAGCAACGTATTTCTCAAATATTGATCTTCAGTCAGTTTATCATCAGTTGAGGCTTCAAGAAGACTATATACCCAAGACAACCTTAGGACTCATTATGGACATATGAGTTCTTAGTTATGCCATTCAGTTTGACGAATGCAACTGCAGTATTTATGGAATTGATGGATCAAATATGTAAGCCATACTAGAACAAGTTAGTGATTATGTTTATAGATGATATCCTAATCTACTCGCATTCAAATTGTTAAAGCTCTTGAAAGATTAACATTTTTTCTTTATGTGTTTTTGTCATAGTATAGGGACTTATTTTGTAAATATATGTTCCTTTGTTTCTTGATAGTATAAATAGGATATTTTATGTAATGTGCAGGGTAGAATGTAGACCAAAGACTTAAGACCAGAGACTTGATACTTGAGACTTGAGACTTGAGACTTTAGACTTGAGACTTTAGACTTGAGACTAGAGACTAGAGACTAGAGAATACAGAAGTAGACAAACGAACTATAACCCTTACATATTGTATCCTATGCATTTGCTATCAATGAAATCTATGAATTTTTTGATGTAATTGCATGTGTTTGATTACTTTGTGTTTGAATTGATCATTGCATCATGATATCATCACAGATTTGATCCTTTTGAACCGATCAATTGGTATCAGAGCCTTTGGTTCAGTGATCAGAGCTTATCGACATTTTTGAGCTCTTTGAATCACTTGAAATCTGTGTTGATTGCAATTTGATCAATTAATTGTTGTTTTCAGTTGTGTTTCATCCATAGAAACATGATTTGAATCATAATTTGGTGTTCAATTCGTTCAAATCTGAGTAATTGATCAGATTTGTGTACGAACTGTGTTCTTCATTTTTGAACTTCAATTCAATCAGAAAACTGATTTGTAGTTGTTGTTTGATCAAATTAAAGATTGAGGATTGTTAATCGACCTAATTGGAAGTTTTTAGATCAATTGAACAAGTTTTGAAGATTTTCATAAGATCTGAGTTCGTTGGAGAAGATGAATTAGGCGCATGTGGTTGAAAAACTGCTGAAAATTGATGAAGTGTCTAGACACATCACAACTGTTTGGGCGTTTTAGCACTGTTTAGGCATTTTTCAGTTCAGGCATTTTACCACTATTGGGACGCATTGTGACTGTTTGGTCACATTGAGACTTTGTTGAAACCAAGTAATTCTAGGCGCACGAGGACTGTTTGGATGTTTTTAACCCAGGCATTTGACAACTGTTCAGGCGTTTGACAACTGCTCAAGCGTTTCATCACGGGGTGGAACCCAGGCGTTTCATAACTGTATGGGCGTTTGAAGACTATTTAGGCGCATCATCAGTGGGGCGTTTCAGAATTAAACTAAGGCATTCCCTTAGGCGTTTCTACCTCAAAGTCAGGCATTTCAGAACTATTCAGGCACTTCACCACTGTTTGGACACTTGATAACTATTTAGGCAGTTGAGCACTCAGACTTATCAGTAAACACTTAGAAATTTTTCAAAAAAAACTAAAATACAAAAATATTTTCATTTCATAGTTTTATTTCAAAACTTAAAAACAAAAAAAACAAGTCATTTTCTTAAATTCAAAAAATACAAAATGGTTAAGTCTGAAGATTCTGAGAACAGGGTTCCAAAGCTAAAGAACAGAGCTGATTTCAAGAACTGGTCTCTTAAATTGAAGCATCATCTGAACTCTATTGACACTGACTTATGGAAGTCAATAGAGAAAGGACCATATATCCAATTACATCTGATGGTCCTGACAGACACAAAAGACTCTCCAGAACTTATCCAAAGGATGGTCTGCAAGGTGATGATTTAAGAAAGGTGAATAATGATATCAAAGCTTATTCATTGATATGCAAGGGATTACCATTGGAAGTCTTGACTAGACTTGATGGTTATCAAACTGGGTACACTATGTATAAGGCTTGAAGATCATTTGTGAAGTTGGTAAAGGGATACAAGATCTCAAAAAGCAGAAACTCAAGAGGCAATTAGAGTTATTTGAGCATCTTTCTGGGGAAACAATTAATCAAATGATGAACAGATTTATGCAACTAACTAATGAGATGTCAACTGCTGGTATAAAAAATGATCTCAAAGATCTAAATTACAGACTTCTCAATGCTCTTCCATCTTCATGGAAACAGACAGTTACTCTTTTAAAGCATACTAAAAAGTTTCCTATGGATCTAGATCTTTTGATTGCCAAGATTGAATCAATTGAGATTGATGAGAGCTCCAGAAACAATGATAGAGCTGCTTCAATGTCTCAGTATAAGTATGTTGCATCTCCAGCTAACATAGTGGAGAATGCTTTTCTGGCCAAAGATGATAATACTCCAGAAGACAAGGGTGATTTGTTTGTTGGAGCTGGTTTCTTTACAGATTCTTCTTACACAAGTGCTCCTGTTTATACAACTCAACCTCAAACTCAGTCTCCTTCTAAAACTTAAACTCCTAAACCTCAAACTGAGACTTCATCTTCTAACTCTGTTAAAACTAGCAAAGTTAAAGATGTTATTAACATCCTCTTACATGATGATGAGTCAAAATCTGCTTTTACTGCTTTTATGGCAAGTTTTCAAGCTTATCAGGGTAGTCATTTAACACAATTAGATCTCGTTTTGCAGGATTTGTTTAAGATGGATCCTGATGATGTCGAAGAGATGGACATGAATTGGCAGATGGTGATGATTTCTTACAGAACACATAAACACTCTTATGTTAACAGGAACTACAAGCCAAGTGCTAACAAAACTGTTGGCTTTGACAAATCAAAGTCAAGGTGATTCAACTGCAACAGTTATGGTCATTTCTCAAGGGAATGTAAAGCTCCCAGAAACCAAGGAGGAAATGGTCAAGCAAGTTCTAGCAGTCAAAGATACCAACAGCAATCTCAGAAGACCTTTCAAAAGCCTTATCAGAGTCTTCCTATGCCAGAACCTAAAGATGAATCAAAATCATCTGAAAAGCCAAAGAAAGCTCTTGTTGTTAGCATCAAAGATGGATATGACTGGAGTGCTTATGCCGAACAATTTACAACTGATCTAACCTCTAATTTATCTCTTGTTGTAGATATTCAAAATGAAGACTGGTCTGAAGATAATGATCCTAAGGCTGATGGTGATTCAGAAAATGATGATGAAGACTATGACTGGAGTGACAAATCTAACCCAAAAGAGGATTCAGAAGAGATTGCACTTATGGCTCAGTCTGACCAACCAAAGGTTGAGAATCCAACATCTGACTCTGAGACTTCATCTTCAAGTTATCCTGAAATTCCTATTGAAGTCAGAGAGAAAATGTGCATAAAAGCATATTTTGATCAAGTTGAGCATTACAAACATATTCATATAAGATCTATGATAAACTTAAACAAGAAGTAGCACAACAAACTAAAAAATGATCACAAAGTCTCTGATGAAAAGATTCTATCTCTACAAATCTCATGGAACAAAACTCTAAAGAACTTGAACTTGTTAAAAAACAACTTGAAGAGATGACTAAAAATTTAGAAGAAGAAAAAATAGCTCATGCTACAACTCAGGTGGATCTAGCCAAAGTTAAAAGTACAAAAACAATTATTGAACAATTGGTAAGTGAGAGGAAAGACAAACAAAAAGCAGGTCTAGGTTTCACACATGAATCAATGCCTAAGTTATTACAAACACTTTACCAGAAAAATCTAATACGCATGATCACTCACCTGAAAATAGAGATAAGCTAAAAGCCTTTGAAAACAAGAAAAAAAATGCTGAAAGTGATGAAGAGAACACAAATGTTGAGATATTTAAGGAACAAGATTCTGAAAAGATTAAAAATGGTCATTCAGTGAAAGTTAAATCTTATGAACTGCGACCAAAGAATAAGAAAATGTTTGTTCCCAAAGAGTCTGTTGTTGAAGAAGTGATGGTAAAGAATGACAAACAGAACTCAGATAATAAAAAGAAAGCAAAACTTGATGAAGTAACATCTGAAGATTCATTTTCTTATGGATTAAACAATCCAGACTTTATCAAATGGTAGAAAGAACAAAAAGATAAAGAAAGTGAAAAAGAATCTGCTCCTGAAGATGTTCAATCTCAATGCAAACCAAAGAAGGAGAAGAAGAAATGCTAAATCTAAAACATCTCAAAATAATAATCAAAACAAGCAAACTCAAAGAACAAATCAAACAAATCAGTTTAAACCAGTAAAGTTTGTTTCTGTAGGTATTTTTGACATGAACAAAATTCCAGAAATAAAATCTTACTCAAATAACAAATCTAACTATGATCTGAAAACATGTTCAGGTCCTAAGTCTTCCGCTGTCAACAAAAGATTTGTATCTAAAGAGTCAAGAAATGGTGTTAATGTGCAAAAGTCAAAACCCAAATTTCAAAAGAACAAACTTTTAAATCAAAAACAAAAGATTAACTTTTCAACTCCTAAATCAAAGCAAGGATCAAATGTGGCCTCCACATCTAAAGTTAATCAACAGTTGTTTAAATCACAACAAAGGTACTGTGAAATATATGATATGTACAATCATAAGACTAAAGAATGTTTCTTTAACAGGTATTGTCACATATGTGATATGAAAAATCATTCAACAGCCGATTGTTATTTCAACAAATACTGTACCTATTGTGATGAAATAACTCACAAAACTGAGAATTGCTACTTCAGAAAGAACTCGCCGAGGAATGGATATGTTAATCCACAGTTAAGGAATGGATATGTCAATCCACAATTTCAAAGAAATCAAAGTGTTGGTTTTCAAAGATTAACAAAACAACCTTCCTTAGGCTTGAGATCTTTTCAAAGGAATAATTCTAATTATGATGATTCTTATGCTGCAAAACCAAAGCAGTATAATCAAGGAAAATTCATTCCACGATCTGTGAGAATGAACAATGGGAAGTTTGGTAAACAAAACTTTTCGAAAAAGGTTTACTCGAATGGGTTGAATTATCTTGATGATGATCTTAAAAAACGTTATCATGCTTTAAGAACTAGACAAATCAAAGATAATCAAAAATTTGTCAGGAACGGAATTGGTAAATTTGTCAACAATAAGCCTGATTTGAAAAAGCTTCACTTTAAACAGTTTACCATTTTTGATAAATTTGGCAAGCCCAAGACCATCTCGGCTTGGGTTGATAACTCAACTTAATTCTTTTTGAAATGCAGGTATGCCCCAGAAGACCTATTAACACGTGGTATGTTGATAGTGGGTATAGCCGGCATATGACAGGCAACCATGCCTTGCTGCAAGATTTTAAGTTAAAAGATGGTACTTAGTTTTTAGGTCCCAGATTAGTCTCATGGCAATGTAAGAAACAAACAAATGTCTTTGTTTCAACCACAAAAGCTAAGTACATAGCTGCTTCAGCAGGATGTTCTCAAATCCTTTGGTTACAAAACTAACTACTGGATTACGGGTTCAAATTTCTTAATACTCCTATTTACATTGATAACACTACTGCTACGTTCATTACAGCTAATCCTGTCCAACACTCAAAAACAAAACATATCAAGATTCGATATCATTTTCTCAGAGATTACTCTGAAAAAGGTTTAATCATTTTGATACAAATCACAACTGAAAAACAGTTGGCTGACCTATTTACAAAAGCCTTTTTACCAGGTCGATTTGAATATTTGGTCGAGTCAATTGGACTTATTAATCATGTTTAAAAAAAACTAGTTTTGAGTTTAATTCAATTGTCTGATTCATTAAAAATGATAAGAACCCTCCCTTAGCTTAATCTTGAATATAGAGAAAATATCAAAGTTAACTGCCTGATTGTATATATTATGTGTGCATGTTCAATAGAAAATGAAAAAGCAAATACAAAAATAGAAAATTGCAAAATCAAAATAGAAAATATAAAACAAAAACACAAAAATAGATTTTTTCTTGTTAGTTAATTGTTTAGGACTGAATCTGTCTTTGCAATTTGTGAGAAATGATAGATACATTAGTTCTGATCAGTTGCATACTTCACTTGCTACTAAAGTCTGACGTAATCATTTATGATGTGCAGGTAAGCTCATGCAATTATACTGAAAAAGTAAATTCTTGTGATCAAACTAAATCAATCATGCATTCATATTTGTCCATTTTAGTATTAATGAGTAGTGTTGACTTCTCAAATTGATTGCTTGTTAAGTCATAATCTCACACCTGGTGGTGATATGAATAACCATTGAGCTCTAATTATTTAAAGCGTCTATTCACTTCTCTGTTATGAGTCATCATAGACCTGAAGTGATAAGATATCCTTTGTTGTAAGTCATTACAGACCTGGATATTCTCTCTTGATGCAAAAGATGCCAATGTGCACAATCTAAACATGAGATCTGGTTATAAGTATATGTCAGGTTAACAAGTTGAGAAAAGTGATTTCTTGCATATCTTGATGAGAGTTGAACTCTCTAAGTCTGAGTGTGACTTACATAATGTAATATCTAATCGTACCTTAATCAATCCAAGAATTGAAAGAGTAAGTGTGCTGAGTATCTTGCCAAAATCACTCATTTTCTGTCCTTAGATCTCGTGTCTCCTTTGCTGCAGAAATGCTGACCTGGAACATACTTGATCAGGATTTAATCAGTGTCTACGACTATCCTTCATTTATTTTCTTTTAATGTGCTGATCTTAGCTGATATGATCTCACTGTAGGCATGTGATTCAAATGTATATAGTAGATTTTTATTCTGCTTTATTTTTGAAATTTGCATGATTTTCTGTGTGTGGCATGTTGATAATGATTAGTTTCCTCTTCTTGCAAAGTTAATGAAACTTCTAAGTTTTTTTAAAACTTTAAAGTTTAGGGGGAGTAAAAATGAAAAACAGAAAATAATAGAAGTTCACAAAAGTGAAAAATTAAAAATAAAGAGTTTTAGATGAAAGGATGAAGCTGAAATTTCTAGCATGTGTGTGTTTGATATGATGTAAAAATGAACCTGAAAAGAATTTAAAATTAGTAGAAAAGCTTCTTGCAAACAAAATGAGACTATTTGTTTTGTAAAACTTAAATAGAGACTAAAATGACGGGAAATTGTTTTTAAAAATTTAAAATAAAAATAAAATGGTCAAAAACAAAAAATAAAAGTTTGATTGTCAAAAATGTTAAAATTGAGGGTCATTAATGTAAATTTTGGGTGATAGTCAAAAATTGATTAAGTATTAAAAAAATTGAGTGTGAACAGTACTAATGTGTTTAAACAGTGTTCAGATGGATGGTGTGAAAAATTTCAAGTGTCAAGACTCATGGAAGGTTTCTCATGCGCTTGAATAGTACTCATAAGTCTAAATCAGGAGTATGATGAATTTCAGTAAATTGTACAAGTGTTGGGCGTTTCATTCAAGCTCATGCACCTAAACAGTTGTCATGTGACTGAAAAATGGTTAAGTGTTGGGCGTATCATATTATGCTCATGCACCTAAACAGTACCAGACTTTCCTAGTGGTTAGATGTTTGAATGTAAAATACAAGTGTTAGGCGTTTAATCAAGTCTCATACGCCTGAACAGTGCCCAAGCGCCATGCGTCTGAACAGTGCTCATGCGTCTGAACAGTGCTCATGCGTCTAAACCTCATGCGCATTCACAGTGCTCAGCATCTGAAAACTTGGTGTGAAATTTAGTCTCATGCGCCTTCACAGTGCTCATGAGCCTAAAAATTTACACATATATAAAAAACACTTGGGTAGTTTTCATTCACTCATTCATAAACTCAAACACTCTGATTCACTCACTCGAACACCCGATACACTCATTCATTAAACATTCGATTGTTATCAGTTAATCTTTGTGATATATAGGTATTACAAGAGAAGTTGAATGCCGAGGAGTCTTCACTCGAAGTTATCAAAGTTGTTGCTGATTCACCTATTCATGTGCCAGATGAAGGTGGAAGATCAATAAAAATGCTATAGTCCTTTCTTAGATCTTGAATGCTGAGCAGATCATAGAATCTTTGAAAGAAGTTCAAGTCTGCATTCAAGAAGGCTTTGTGAGAGTTGTAACTCTACAAATAGAAGCCCGTGTTCAAGATCAAAGATGAGACAAAAGAGTTCAATGTGGACTGAAGACAATGTAAATCTTAGGAGGAGTATTGTTGAAGCTCTTGAAAGATTAACATTTTGTCTTTATGTGTTTTTGTCATAGTATAGGGACTTATTTTATAAATATATGTTCCTTTGTTTCTTGATAGTATAAATAGGATATTTTATGTATTGTGCAGGGTAGACCAAAGACTTTAGACTTTAGACTTGAGACTAGAGATTACAGACGTAGATGAACGAACTGTAAACCCTTACACATTGTATCCTGTGCATTTGCTATCAATGAAATCTATGAATTTTTTGATGTAATTGCATGTGTTTGATTACTTTGTGTTTGAATTGATCATTGCGTTACGATATCATCATAGATTCGATCCTTTTGAACCGATCACAAATGAAGAGCATGAGCAACATTCAACGTTGATTTTTAAAAATGTTTGGAGAAGAAAAAATCTATGCCAAATTCTCTAAGTGTGAATTCTAGTTGCGTGAAGTGAGACTTTTTGGTCATGTAATCAACGAGAAAGGTATACATTGCAGGACCATTGAAGGGGGTCAATGCAACAGTTTCACAACGAGGAGAAAGTTAGAACACTTAACAGATCAAATAGGGAACCCGGTTTATATAAATGATACTAAGAACACAAGTAAATACGAGAGAGAACAAGAATAATAAAAGATGATATTGGTTTTCAAGAATGATGTATATTTCACTCAAGTTCTTTTACAAGTGTTATAAAGCATAAGAAAGATACAAGTACTTAAGACACTTTATACTACATCCTATAGCCAGCCATACTTTGAAGGCCAACTAGAAACACTAATCTAGACAACAAGATCAATGTAGAGTCAAAAGGCAGATTTCCTTTTGATTTGTGACTATGACATGCCATAGCTCACATCCTAATATATTACAAAAAGGATAAAAGGTACAAAAGTAGAAAGTTTCAGACCAATGACCATAATCTACAGTTGACAAAAGCATGGACCTTTTCACCAACTTTTATAAGTTGGTGAGTCTTCAGAGTGGCAGCGGAAAGTTGTTCATCTTTTGTCAAAAGGTGATCAGAGAAAGCATGTCCTCTCAGTCATTGGAAGAAATCAGTCTCTGGCTTCGGAAGACTTTGTCTCTGAAGCTTCGGAAGACTTCGGTGCTGTTTGTTTTTTCTGCAGGAAAATGTCTGCAGTCTGCGGACCACATCTGCAGGAGAAGAGGTGGACCAAACTTCTGCAGTCTGCAAGAAGAAAACTGTTTGTTTTTTAACATCTGCAGACTGCAAAAATAGACTATCATTAAAATAAACCTAATTTTTGAACTTTAAAAAGTACTTCAACATTAAAATTTAAATAAAAGTCGTACAACACTGCAATAATATTGATAAAACCATAAAAATACATTTTATTTAAATCATTTATTCCATATTTTGCATTAACTGCTCAGCAATTTCATCTCGTAACTGAGTCATATATTTCCGATCTGATGCGGTACCATGTGCTTCAACCTCATTTTCATCAACGTGCACATGACGATTTCGAAACGACATATTGAGCTGATCGTATTGTGTAAAAAACTCATCACTAAAACCTTCTTTCCTTATAAAATTATGTAGTACGAAACATGCAATGGTAATGTTCCTTTGTGTAACCAACGGAAATGGTGTCATCCTCTTCAATATAGGAAATTGTGCTTTCAAGACACCAAACGAACACTCAATTACATTTCGTAGTTTTGCATGTGCGTGGTTAAATTTTTCTTTATTGGTCAATGCACGACGCCTACGAAAATCTCCAAGCCAATACCTAGCATTACATCGCATGTGCGTATAAGCGGCATCACAAAGATAATATTTATCATCTTCTGTATCATGAAGAACGGTGTTTGTAAGCATAAGCGGTTTGACACGATGAGAAGAAGATGACCCAACAGCCGATGTTGTTAGGGTTGAAGTCCACTTGCTACCCCCAGTGGCAGTATTACCATCAAACAATTGAGCACAAAGCTCTGGAAAAGGCAATGGAACTATTTTCAATGATACCTCCTTCGGATGCCCCTAAACCGAAAGTAAAAAATTGTTATAAGTATATGTGTATATGTATTTGTTAAAAAATTTGTATATATAAACATACCTTCTTAAATTCTTCCCATTCCTCGTTGGTTAAAGTAAAAATGTTTGTTTGAGGGTTGTATATGTTGCCTGTTTTGTTTTTCAAATACACCCACCCTATGTATTTGGCTTTAAGATTATCGTACGCATTCTTCATTTGATTTTGCGTCAAATCCAAGCCAAACCTCTCCTTAAGCACTTTTCCTAAGTTATTCCATGACTCTTTGTGCATACTCAATCCTTTTCTACCCAACTTGTTAACCTCTTCTATGCAAGTCTCTATTAAACATTTTGGTTGCTCAATCGACCATTGTGTTTCTCTCCCATTTCTATTAATCAACAAACCAAAACATTTTCACAAATCAAATCTAATAAAATACTAAACCAAATCACAAATCATGCCACCTAATATCATAAATCAAACAAATCATACAACCTAATATCATAAATCAAACAAATCATACCACCTAATATCACAAATCATACACACATTACATAAAATGCATATATAATTGCTAAATACTAATATACAAGCACAATACCCATACATCAAACAAAGAACCCACATTCAATTTCTACAGATGCTTTATAATATACAAGCATAATACCCATACATGAACACATACATACTACCATCAAAACATACATATCAATATATATATATATATATATATATATATATATATATATATATATATATATATATATATATATATATATATACTCCACACACACACAAAAACAACCATATGGATTTGAGCAGAACACAAAGATGCCAAAACCTACTACCCATCAACAATCGAACAACATCAACAATCGAACAACATCAAAAATCGAACAACATCAACAATCAAACAACATCAAACATCATCGAACAACACAATCGTGAACTGCTACAACATCAACAATCGAACAACATCAACAATCGAACAACATCAATGATGCGTTTGTAAGCAGCACAAACCTGAATCACAGACCTAGGGCAGGGGGCGACTGAGCAGGGGCTATGGTAGGGCAGGGGGCGATCGGGAACGGGGTGACGGTAGGGCAGGGGGAGACCAGGAAGGGGGCGACAGTAGGGCAGGAGGCGACCAGGAAGGAGGCGACAGTAGGGCAAGGGGCGACCGGAAAGGGGGCGACGGTAGGGCAGGGGGCGATGATAGGGCACGGTCATGGTGGAGGCTCGCAATGGGGATGAGGGTAGAATAATAGGGGAAGACTGGAGGGTGAAGAGGCTGTTTAGGGTAGATGTGTATGAGAAGAGGTAAGAAGTGAATATGTTTTGTCTTCTTCACGCAGACCTCAGGAAGACGTTTTTTTAATGAAAAGTCTTCTAAAAAACAAACAGTCTGCAGACAGAAACGTCTGCGCAGCGCAGACAAAAGATGTCAGGAAGTACTTCTGACAAAAAACAAACACCACCTTCATCTTTGGCTTCGGAAGATCTTGTCATTTGGCTTCGGAAGATTTTACACTTAGTTTATTTCCTTTGAGTTGTGTAAAACTTTGGAAGTAACTTTACTCTATACTTCATGCATGCATGCTGAGAGCTCTTTGGTTACTTTGTTTGCATCAGCCTTTAAGTATAAACCTTACAAACTCCCCCTAGGCTGATGCTACCAAAACAAAAGAGATTACTCATCTATTGACAGTCCTCATCAGGATCAAGACCATTCCTTTCTTTATCATTTGGTCAGGATCCCTCAGACTCTAACAGTATCTCCTCATATCATAAAGATCATGCAAAGGAAGATCAAGTATGTCTTGCCAAAATAAGACATCTTGACCTCCTTGATCTCTGATGAGATACCATCTGTTCAGATTAGCAGCAAAGGTCCAAGACAAGATGGGTCTCCCAACAGCAAGAGGCTTTACTTGAATGGGAGTTGGATGAGTAGCCTCTTCTTGATCACCCTCAGGATGTTTTAAGACATGCTGAGGAGTAGAGGTGGATGCATTGGATTTCTTCTTCTTCTTTCTCTTGTCCCTTCTAATGGCCATCCTTTTCTTCCTCTTTCTAGATTTCAACTGAGAAGACTGGCCTTCAGCACCAGGTTTGTCACACCCCGGGCCCAGGTAGGGTGGGACGTCACAAACTAGCAACAACATATGGCAGCGGAAACAAACTATCATAAGAGCACAAAAGGAGAGAACATTACATGGCATTATATTTAAAGAAAAACCAGGATAGAAGTAGGTCTAGCCACCAATACAAGTACATAAATTCAACAATACAAATTGTTCCATGATAACCAAATTTAACTTGTTCCAAATGTTTTAAAACTAATCAAAACAAATGCCATGGGTCACGGTGCTAGGTCGTCATAAGTCTTCTACAAAGGCTAGACCTTCGTCACGGGTTACCTGAAACATGCTCAAAGAAAATTTTGTCAACTAAGAAGTTGGTGAATTCAAGTGCTTAAAATTTAAACACAAAAGGATTCAATAAAATCCACAGTTTATTTCAAAGTCATAGTTTCATTGTTGTGGGGATCACAACCAACCCTGCACTCAGTCCCGGCTAGCCTCTTCAAAAGTTATGTTGTACCGGTTAATCCTGAAGGGAGAACTGAGCCTCATACAGTGGACCATACTTGCCGGATGGTTCACCCTAGTATCTTATAAAAACCTATCACATGACACAAACGACTCCATAGGATCTCAGTGTGGTACCCTTCCCGTTCATCACGAAAGGCACTGTGTGTAGGGGATTCCCCAAGTAGATCTACCCATATAAAACAAGCGGTTCACACAAGAATTAATGATCGTGATAAAAGTAAAAGCAGGTTCTAACATTTCCACAACATATAGCATCATAATATAGAATAGAAAATAGTTCAGTTTAAACAGAGCATGCTTCATCCCAAAAACAGTAGTAAAAAGGGGACACTAGAACTCACCTTAAGTTTCAAGCAACGGGTTCTTCGAGTACCAGGAGAGTTTCAAGTCTAGCACCCTACCATCAAGATTAAGTGAAAAGCCACTAGTTCTAAGGTCACACAAGGTGGACAAAGTGTGTTAAGAAGTTAAATGTTCAACTAGCTTATATTTGCTAAGGCTTGCATTTAAAAGTTTCCTTTTATAGAAAGCTAGGGTTTCTTAAGGGGAATTCATGTTTTTACACTATTAGGTCATTAACACAAGTTAAATTAATTTTATCAAGTGATTACCAGTCCAAGGGGGTCGGTTTATTGAAGTTTGGCAGACTTTACAGTTTAGTCCTTCAGGTTTCAAAATTTACATTTTCTACCCTAAAGTTTACTTCTTTACATTTAATGACCCTTATGACCCCATAACCGACTTTTGGAGTTAAATATTACATTATTAATAAGTTAAACTCCCAAATTTTCCAGATTTTAAATTTGAGTTGGTGAACATATGTTTTAAGTTACCGGTTACGGTAAAACCGAAGGTTTTTAACGGTTAAGCATTGAATCTTATAGTTTTATGTCTTAAAACTTTAAATATCATTCTAAGGACTTTTAAAAAGCTTTATAATCTGTCAAGAATGTATTTTCAAGCCCTTTTTGTTGAAAGTCTCATTTTTAAGTTTAACTCGTTAAAACACGTTTTCACCCGAAACCGAACGTTCAAAATGTGTTAGACCAAATTTTTCATCAACTTAAAGTCTTAGGGGGCTCAACTTACTGAAATAATATAATTTACCTAGATTTTTGGTTTATCCTTTTATTTTCAAGATTCCTTCCAAAAGTTACCAGGTTAGGGCCCGTTTTTAGCTAAAAATTCCATTTAAATTGTCTTTTGACCATTTATTCAACAAGTCCGGTCCAAGTCACTTGGTTAACCCTTTTAGAGCCTGAAATACTTTTTAATATGGTTAAAATCTAAATTTTCTTATTTTTAAGTCATTTTACCACCTTTCGGGTCCCAAAATGAGCTCAAAATGCTTACAATCCCTACTTTTATTATTTTTCAGCCTTTGACATCACTTCATACACCCAATAACATCCAAAACCTACTGAAATAATGATTCTAACTCATGGGTTTTGTATATAACCAAAGAACAAGTTGTAGAATCGTGATTTCACCATTTTCACCCATTACACACATGTAAAACGTTATAGATCATGCTTAAACATTACCAAATCCTTTTGTAACTTTAAAAACAGGTTATTAAAAGTTTAGAAAAATTTTTTGAGCAGGTTACTATCTTTTCTTCGGAGGGTTACAAGATGTGCAAGTTAGATGGTGCAAACATCACCCAAAAAGAGGGTTTTCATGGTGTAAATCGAGTTCCACCCATGGAATCACTAACATATCAAGTGAGATACCTTCAAGGATGTTAGAAGCTCCTCAAGAAAAATCTGATAGCAGTATAATTGTGTTAGAACAAACAAAGTAAGGTTTTTGGTGGATAAAAGAAAGAATACCACATGACATAGCTTGTTTTGGGTAAGATGAAGCTTACTCTTTGTATGGTTCATGATTTGGAGAGTATAGAGGGACAAAAAGATCTGGAAAGCTTTGAACAAGGGCTGGAGAAGTCGAACTTGATGAAACCGTGTATCAAAAGCTCACAAGATAACACCCTCTTGCTAGTTTGATGCTTGACCGATGATGTTTGATGATGTTCTTCGAATATGTTGCTGGAATGGAGCTAGAAATCGGGGTGTGTGTGTGTGTTTTATGCTGAAAGAAACCGAAAGAGAAGAGGGAGAGAATGAGTATGTGTGTGTGTGGTTTGAATGTGGTCATGCATGTAAGGGGAGTGGAGGAGAGGTGGAGTGTTAGAGGGAAACAAGGGAGTGTGGTGAGTGGTGGAGAGGGGGCGGCCGAAACTTGGAGTTTAGTGGGAGAATTTTTAAATTTTAATTGTATAATAGTTATTATGTAGTATTATTTTGTAGTATAATGTAGTATCTTAGATGGTAAACTCTAGTTAGTTATTATGCATTGAGCATGCATATGTGTGTTTTCAACCATGAATTTATGTGTGTATATACACATTTTAATTGTTTCAATTAAGATTTAATTGCAAGGGTGACTAACTGACTTTCCCAGAACACAAAGTTATTCTATGCTAAGGCTAGACTTAGCTAAATCATCTCAAATAGCACATAAAATAATAAGAATGACCATAGTAGCAGTAACAATAATAACACTACTACTAATAATAATAATGATTTTAACATTAATATTAATTGTATGGATAATGATGCAGGAGGTTAAAGGATAGAATTATGACCTAGAGGTCGGTTGTTACATTCTCCCACCGTTTAGGAAATTTCGTCCCGAAAATTTTAGCTTCGATAAACTCTAGAACGAGTGGGTTTGAAGAGGTGCGGATAACTCTTTCTCATCTCATCTTCTCACTCCCAAGTGAATTCAGGTCCTCGCCTAGAATTTCATCTTACCTTGACCTTGGGTATGCGACTTCGCCTGAGTTTCTTGACCAGCCGGTCGGTGATCTCTATAGGCTCTTCCACGAAGTTCATCTTGTCATTTATCCTCGCTTCTTTCAAAGGTAACTCCATGGTCTTATCTACCATGCACTTCTTCAAATTTGACACATGGAAGGTGTCATGTATGTAACTTAACTCTTGAGGTAGCTTTAATTTATACGCCACGGGGCCAATTCTTGCTAGTATCTCAAATGGTCCTATGTATCTCGGGCTTAGCTTTCCTTTCTTTCAAAACCTCACAGTTCCCTTCCATGGTGCTACTTTTAGCATTACTCTGTCACCCACTTGAAATTCTAAAGGTTTTCACCTTGTGCTTCTTTTAGTTTCGTGATGAGGTCGGTTTACATGCTCATACTTAATGCACGGACATGGAGGGGTTTTTCTCTTTCTTTTATGCTCAAGGCATCTGCCACTACATTGGCCTTGCCGGGATGGTAGCGAATCTCGCATTCATAATCATTCAGTAGCTCAGCCCATCTTCTCTGGCACATGTTTAGCATCTTCTGGTCAAGAATGTGTTGCAAACTTCTATGGTTAGTGTAGATAATGCACTTTGTGCCATAGAGATAATGCCTCCACGTTTTGAGTGCAAACACCACGGCACCCAATTCTAGATCATGCGTTGTGTAGTTCTTCTCATGATCGTTCAGCAGTCTTGATGCATAAGCAATTACCTTGTTGCACTGCATTAGCACGCATCCTAGTCCCTGACGCGAGGCGTCACAATAGACCATGAAATCTTCAACTCCTTCTGGGAGGGCGAGTATAGGTGCACTACACAGTTTTTCCTTGAGTGTTTCGAATGCTTCATTCTGCTCTTGTTCCCACACAAAAGTTGTATTCTTCTTAGTTAAGGCAGTTAACGGTTGCACAATACGCGAGAAGTCCTTGATAAACCTTCTGTAGTATCCGGCCAATCCAAGGAACTGCCTTATCTTGGTAAGAGTTTTCGGAATTTTCCAGTTCTTAATAGCCTCTATCTTTGAAGGGTCCACTTGAATCCCATCTTTATTTACGACATGTCCTAGAAATTGAATCTCTCGCATCCAAAATTCGCATTTGGAGAACTTGGCATATAGTTGCTCATTCTTGAGCAACCCGAGAATCAGCCTAAGGTACTTCTCATGCTCTTCCTCACTACGAGAGTAGATCAGGATGTCGTCGATAAACACGATCACACATTTGTCTAGATATGGGCGGCACACTCGGTTCATGAGATCCATAAATGCCGCTGGTGCGTTAGTCAGTCCAAAGGGCATGACCAAGTACTCATAATGTCCATATCTAGTTCTAAAGGCTGTTTTGGGTATGTCTTCCTCTCCTATCTTTAGTTGATGGTACCCTGATCATAAATCTATTTTGGAAAAAATAGCTTGCCCCCTGCAGTTGATCGAACAGGTCATCAATTCTCGAAAGTGGGTAACGATTCTTTATTGTTAGCTTGTTTAGTTCCCGGTAATCAATACACATACGTAGGTTTCCATCCTTCTTCTTCACAAATAGTACCGGGGCACCCCATGGAGAAACACTTGGTCGTATAAACCCCTTTTCGAGTAGCTCTTGGATTTGTAGCATAAGTTCTTTCATCTCGGGAGGGGCAAGTCGGTACGGTGCCTTGGCTACTGGTGCAGCACCAGGCAATAGATCTATTTGGAACTCAACCTGACGAGTCGGAGGGAGTCCCGGTAGGTCTTCGGGAAATACTTCGGATATTCAGAAACCACTGGTATATCCTCAATCTTCTTTTCCTCTTTGGCTTTCATTACATAGACTATGAAAGCTGGGCATCCCTTCATGAGACTCTTGGTTGCCTTTAAATGGGATATCATAGGATATAGCGTGTTTCTTCTTTCACCATGAACAACTAACACCGTCCCATCGTTCAATGGTATCTTAAGTAGGCGTTCATCACACACGATTTCGACTCTATGCCTAGCCAGCCAATCCATACCAACAACCACATCGAATCCTCCTAGATTAATAGGCATCAGGTTTATCTTAAATGTACTTCCTTCTAGATTCATTAAGCAATCTTTGATGACTTCATTAGTTTCTAAGATGTTATCGTCAGCTAATTCTATGGTAAACGTATCAGTCAGGACACATGCACTCAAGTCAATCAAAGGCCTAAAAGTACTAGAGACAAAACTAGCAGTTGCTCTAGTATCAAATAGAGTGGTAGCAGGATGGTTGTTTATAAGGAACGTACCATTGACCACATCAGGTTCCTTA
Organism: Flaveria sonorensis; assembly: GCA_025506505.1. Lineage (NCBI taxonomy): Eukaryota > Viridiplantae > Streptophyta > Magnoliopsida > Asterales > Asteraceae > Flaveria > Flaveria sonorensis. The sequence goes on along the minus strand of CM046435.1, from coordinate 37,845,183 downwards.
CGAGCACCGGCTGGATCCATCACGAATGCTTGTCCCTAGGGCTTGTTGGGTCTGGCGTCCTTATCTCTCCCCAGCTTAGGACGCTTATTCCTCATGTGCTCTGGATCTCCACACTTGTAGCATTGTTTACCTGGCGCATACGTACAATCCTTAATTAAATGGCCTGGTCGTTTGCATCGGAAGCAGGGCATCGGGTTGCACTCCCTTTGATGATGCAGTTTGCACTTGTCGCAGAATGGGCTTGTACCTGAGTATAGCTTCCGAGTCCTTCCACCCTGGTCATCGTGCCTCATACCTTCAAAACCCTTCTTGCTTGACCCACTACTGCTACCAATTGCTTTCTTCACATCAAACCATTTTCTCTTCTCACCCATCGACTTCCTCGTTTCGTCAGCCCTGGTTTGTTCAGTCCATCCAGCCCTGACTAAATCATCAGTCAAACTACTAGTGAAGTCAACCGCAGCTTGAAGGGTTGAGGGCCTGGAGGATCGAACCATACCCCTGACTCTAGGATGTAGTCCCCAAATGAAACGTGCTACGCCCTTGGATTCTGGTGTCACCAGGTGTTGCACTAGTCGAGACAGGGCTAAGAAGTGGTTGATGTACTCAGTGTAGTTAGGACCTTTCATTTCTATGCTCAGTAATTCAGACTCTAGTTTCTCCAGTTGATTGATTGGGCAGTATTTGTTGGTTATCAACTCCCTGAATTCGGTCCAACTCATTCAGTTAGCAGCGTTTCTTCCCCGGGGCTGAGTAACAGTCTTCCACCATTCCAGTGCTGATCCCTTGAGTGATTGGGAAGCAAACCTCACCATGTGTTCCATCTTACATTCGCTGATATCTAAGACGGCTTCCATTTCATCAATCCATCGGTACGTCTCTATCGCACATTCGGTACCATAGAAATCCTTTGGCTTGCACGCTATGGAGGTTTTGTAGGAGCATCCATTCCTTAATGCTTCAGCTTCCTCATTGTTGCCTTCATCATTCCTGAATCCATCATTACCACCGGGGTTGCTCCGGTCCGCATTGATCTGAGCGATGATGGTCGGAATGGCGTTAGCAATTTGTTGTGCTACGAGGTTGGCAATTCTCTCATTATTCCCCTGATTGGCATTCTCTCCACGAGGAGTTCCTGGTGGAGTAGGGGTTGGTTTCCGGTCTGTCTAGCTCCCTCACGACAACCTCTAGTAGCTCCTTGTCTTCCAATACGGGTTCCTTGTCTGGTCGGCATTCTGATAGCATCATAGATAAATTCGTTTAGCATCTCATAATTTTTGGTTTCAAGTAGCCCATGCATCACTTATCCTAATATACCACGTTCTAATAGGAGGGAGTGTAATATACACACCACTAAATACCTCTAAATATGTTCCATTAAATTAATTTAGGACAATTCACCCAGAATGGACACAAGTCAAAATTCCCAACGCATAACATGACACATTGCAGTTCAATACAAATTACCCTGCGAAATTTAGCATCAATAGAAATAGTTTCATAGATAGATTGGGTTAATAGTATCAGCAAAACATAATTGAATCAGAGTTATACTCTTACAAGTTGGAAGGTGCCATCACCCCCATAATAAATAATAATAGTATCTGATAATAATAAAAATTGTTTCCTTCAACTGTCTAAAAGACAGACAATCCTACTTCTTCTCCACGCTCTCACATCCACTTCTTCTTCAGCCACCCTAGCCACCCTGAGTTCTTCTTTCTTTACTCTAGCTCCAACCGCTGGACCCCATGCGAAGCCATCATGGCCTGAAACTGAGCAGACTGAGAGGTCCGAGTGGCGTGCTGGAGTGTCAGCTCGTGAAGACGGACGGTCTTCAGAATCTCATCCAATGCAGCAGCAGAGGGACCTACGTCGCTTGCCCGGCGGCTAGACTGGGAGTACCGGTCACCAACTAGCACACTAGGGCCATCATACATGTTGTGCCTCGGTGGCATCCAGTGCTCATCACGTGAGTGGTGTCGGAGCAGGTCAAACATCGGTGGTGCAGGTGTCGGAGTCCTAACAGGTGGTGGAGGAGGAGGTGGCATCCTAAAGGAGACTGAGGGTCCTGGCCTAGTACTTTTACGTGGACGGGTGATAACACGTGCACCCCTATCCCCGATAGGTGGGATAGGTGAGTGAGTAGGAGCTGCGACATGCGGTGAATGGGAGCGCGTCCGGCTCCTGGAGGGGGATGTCGAGGAATAGTCCTCTGATGGTTCAGTCAGATGTAACGGATATCCAGCCCAGATGTCCGCATCTCTTCAGGTATTCTTCATACTCCGCCCACGGCATCGCCTTCTTGAGGCTCCCAGTTGGTGCAGTACCATCAGTTGGGTATGCCGGTGCCTTCCCTTTGTCGGCTATAGCTTTGATCTCCTATAAGAAATATCATGAGTAATTTGGTTTCTCATAGCTCATGATTATAATAATAATAGTACTTATAGTAGTAGTGATCGCAATAGTATCAGATATCCCAACAGTATCAATAACCAAGGTATCAGAAAGCAATAGTATCAGAAATCAGTAGTCTCTTCAAATAATAACAAGTAAGTAGTTCGTTTTAGGAAAAACCTTTAGACCACTCAAAGTAAGTTTTAGAAGTCATAAATCTCAAACGAAAATGGTCCAATCCTTACCTAAAGGTCCATGCTGGAATTTACGCGTCCTGTAAATTCATGATTACGTTGATCAAGTGTAATCATCAATTTACCCAACCCGATCATCCCAACACTTTCCCACAAGGACGGTCCTAAGGTATCAGGGTTGTAGCCTAGGGTCTACTATGGTATTCCCGACTTCTCTACAACCTTTGGCTCTGATACCAATCTGTCACACCCCGGGCCCAGGTAGGGTGGGATGTCACAGACTAGTAACAACATATGGTAGCGGAAACAAACCATCATAAGAGCACAAAAGGAGAGAACATCAGATGGCATTATATTTAAAGAAAAACCAGGCTAGAAGTAGGTCTAGCCACCAATATAAGTACATAAATTCAACAATACAAATTGTTCCATGATAACCAAGTTTAACTTGTTCCAAATGTTTTAAAACTAATAAAAACAAATGCCATGGGTCACGGTGCTAGGTCGTCATAAGTCTTCTACAAAGGCCAGACCTTCATCACGGGTTACCTGAAACATGCTCAAATAAAATTTTGTCAACTAAAAAGTTGGTGAATTCAAGTGCTTAAAATTTAAACACAAAAGGATTCATTAAAACCACATTTGATTTAAAAGTCATAGTTTCATTGTTGTGGGGATCACAATCAACCCTGCACTCAGTCCCGGCTAGCCTCTTCAAAAGTTATGTTGTACCGGTTAATCCTGAAGGAAGAACTGAGCCTTATACAGTGGACCATACCTACCGGATGGTTCACCCTAGTATCTTATAAAAACCTATCACATGACACAAATGACCCCGCAGGATTTCAGTGTGGTACCCTTCCCGTTCTTCACGGAAGGCACTGTGTGTGGGGGATTCTCCAAGTAGATCTACCCATATAAAACAAGCGGTTTACACAAGAATTAATGATCGTGATAAAAGTAAAAGCAGGTTCTAACATTTCCACAACATATAGCATCATAATATATTACAGAAAATAGTTCAGTTTAAACAGAGCGTGCTTCATCCCAAAAACAGTAGTAAAAAGGGGACACTAGAACTCACCTTAAGTTTCAAGCAACGGGTTCTTCGAGTACCAGGGGAGTTTCAAGTCTAGCACCCTACCATCAAGATTAAGTGAAAAGCCACTAGTTCTAAGGTCACACAAGGTGGACAAAGTGTGTTAAGAAGTTAAATGTTCAACTAGCTTATATTTGCTAAGGCTTGCATTTAAAAGTTTCCTTTTATAGAAAGCTAGGGTTTCTTAAGGGGAATTCATGTTTTTACACTATTTGGTCATTAACACAAGTTAAATTAAGTTTATCAAGTGATTACCAGTCCAAGGGGGTTGGTTTATTGAAGTTTGGCAGACTTTACAGTTTAGTCCTTCAGGTTTCAAAATTTACATTTTCTACCCTAAAGTTTGCTTCTTTACATTTAATGACCCTTATGACCCCATAACCGACTTTTGGAGTTAAATATTACATTATTAATAAGTTAAACTCCCAAATTTTCCAGATTTTAAATTTGAGTTGGTGAACATATGTTTTAAGTTACCGGTTACGGTAAAACCGAAGGTTTTTAACGGTTAAGCATTGAATCTTATAGTTTTATGTCTTAAAACTTTAAATATCATTCTAAGGACTTTTAAAAAGCTTTATAATCTGTCAAGAATGTATTTTCAAGCCCTTTTTGTTGAAAGTCTCATTTTTAAGTTTAACTCGTTAAAACACGTTTTCACCCGAAACCGAACGTTCAAAAGGTGTTAGACCAAATTTTTCATCAACTTAAAGTCTTAGGGGGCTCAACTTACTGAAATAATATAATTTACCTAGATTTTTGGTTTATCCTTTTATTTTCAAGATTCCTTCCAAAAGTTACCAGGTTAGGGCCCGTTTTTAGCTAAAAATTCCATTTAAATTGTCTTTTGACCATTTATTCAACAAGTCCTTTCCAAGTCACTTGGTTAACCCTTTTAGAGCCTGAAATACTTTTTAATATGGTTAAAATCTAAATTTTCTTATTTTTAAGTCATTTTACCACCTTTTGGGTCCTAAAATGAGCTCAAAATGCTTACAATCCCTACTTTTATTAATTTTCAGCCTTTGACATCACTTCATACACCCAATAACATCCATATAACCAAAGAACAAGTTGTAGAATCGTGATTTCACCATTTTCACCCATTACACACATGTAAAACGTTGTAGATCATGCTTAAACATTACCAAATCCTTTTGTAACTTTAAAAACAGGTTATTAAAAGGTTAGAAAACTATTTTTGAGAAGGTTACGATATTTACTTTGGAGGGTTACAAGATGTGCAAGTTAGATGGTGCAAACATCACCCAAAAAGAGGGTTTTCATGGTGTAAATCGAGTTCCACCCATGGAATCACTAACATATCGAGTGAGATACCTTGAAGGATGTTATAAGCTCCTCAAGAACAAGGTGATAGCAGTAGACTTCTGTTATAACAAAGAAAGTAAGGTTTTTGGTGGATAAAAGAAAGAATACCACATGACATAGCTTGTTTTGGGTAAGATGAAGCTTACTCTTTGTATGGTTCACGATTTGGAGAGTGTAGAGGGACAAAACGATCTGGAAAGCTTCGAAGAAGGGATGGAGAAGTCGAACTTGATGAAACCGTGTATCAAAAGCTCACAAGATAACACCCTCTTGCTAGTTTGATGCTTGACCGATGATGTTTGATGATGTTCTTCGAATATGTTGCTGGAATGGAGCTGGAAATCATGGTGTGTGTGTGTTTTCTGCTGAAAGAAACCTAGAGAAAAGAGGGAGAGAATGAGTGTGTGTGTGTGTGGTTTGAATATGGTCATGCATGTAAGGGGAGTGGAGGAGAGGTGGGTGTTAGAGGGAAACAAGGGAGTGTGGTGAGTGGTGGAGAGGGGGCGGCCGAAACTTGGAGTTTAGTGGGAGAATTTTTGAATTTTAATTGTATAATAGTTATTATGTAGTATTATTTTGTAGTATAATATAGTATCTTAGATGGTAAACTCTAGTTAGTTATTATGCATTGAGCATGCATATGTGTGTTTTCAACCGTGAATTTATGTGTGTATATACACATTTTAATTGTTTCAATTAAGATTTAATTGCAAGGGTGACTAACTGACTTTCTCGGAACACAAAGTTATTCTATGCTAAGGCTAGACTTAGTTAAATCATCTCAAATAGCACATAAAATAATAAGAATGACCATAGTAGCAGTAACAATAATAACACTACTACTAATAATAATAATGATATTAACATTAATATTAATTGTATGGATAATGATGCAGGAGGTTAAAGGTTAGAATTATGACCTAGAGGTCAGTTGTTACAAGTTTGTTCTTGTGTGTATTTCTCAGTTGGGTCCTCTTCCCTCATAGGTTATAAAGAAGCGGGATCAGGACCCTACTGTGGATCAGAAGATGATGTTGATTATGTTCTAGCACTAGGTCCAGGTTGTGTTGTCTCTTGTGGTTCAACCTTGACCTCAACTTCAGGTGCAGCCTGAGTTGGTGGAGAATGCAAGTCAATGACCTCACCCTCTTTAATCTTCTGCTTGATCACCCTAATGTGCTCATCCATGGTGGATAGAGACATTGGTCCAAGACTCCTTTCGAAGAATCCATACAACTTCAAGAAGCTCATCATCCTCTGCCTATCAGTAGACTTCTTTAGACTCCTTTGGATGATGGCTCTTGACTTTGTAGATTCTTCCCTCATCTTTCTCTTAGCAGCTTTTTGTTCCTTCATTACTTGTTGCTCGAGCTGCTTGAGGTACTCAAATTCTATGTAGTGATATGACAAGGAAAGAAGTCCAGATGCTTGATAGAGTCCTGTGGCACTCAGGTAGTTAATCATATTTTGTTTATCTGCTTCTTTGTCTACCTGAGGTTGTTGCTCAGTTGCCACAGCCTCTGTCTCAGGGATTTCTTGAACTGGGAGAGGGTAGGAGCATGCTTGTAGAGTCTTTTCATCCTTATTTCTTCCTTGATCTTGAGGAGCAGTTCTGCATCCTCTACCTCCTTTCTATCCTTTAACAACTCAGTGTCAGCCAGTCCATTCAATTCTTCTAAGGGAAGAGAGATGAGTTCATTAATGTTGTAGTTTCTGGTCCCCAAGTAGTTTAATCTGGCTGCCCTTAACTTATCATCCTGAGTGTTTGGCCTGACGGTTGCCCTGATTGCGGTTTCCATGAAGCCTGGGGACCCACTTGAACTCTCTCCCCTTAGCTTCCTCTTCCTCTCTCTTTCCTCCTCCTCAATCTCCTCAGGAGTCAACTTCCTTTTACCTTTGTCACTCACAGGCCTTTGTCACTCAGGTTGGAGAGAGTTTTGGCCTTCATTGCTTGGTTCTTCACTTGAGCTCTGGCCAGAGAGAGGCTATGAGAAACCTTCATCATCTGGTGCCTCACTTAGGGTAATGGGTACTGAAGCAGTTCCTGTCATCTCAAGGTTCACAGGTTCAACTGTTGGGCCTTCAGTCAAGGTTTCCCCTTCGAAGCTAATCTTAGGTTCCACCTCAACATCCAGTTGACCAATAGTATTGTCTGCTAGCCTCTATCTATATAGTCTTGTCTTCATCTTGAACTCTTCAAGCACCCTCTATTGAATCCAACAGCTAACCTTGTAGCTTGCCTGCTTTGACTTGGGTTGGCAAGTGGAAGGTCAACTAGATAGGTGCTCTTATAGAATCTTGGGGTGTAGAAGTTAAAGATCTCTTGTTTCCCTTAAGATCTAGAGATTATCAGGGCTCTCCTTTGATCATCATATCTCCATCCCACTATTAGGTTCTCAGCAGGGTGAGATGGAGCAGGCATAGCCCTTGGTATACCCTCCTCAAACAGACTTTGTATGAGTGAGTCCACATCAATGTAAACTTGAGAAGGTTATTGAGTATGGACATCTACAAGTGAGGGTGGTGAATCCTCTATATCCATGCTTTGAGAGGAACTCCCAGGTTTTATGATTGTAATTAAGACTTTCTCCCCCTTTTTGGTAGCATCACCCTCTTGCACAGGGGAGCTAGGAGTTAGGTCCATCACATCCACAGGTTCTTGTTGGCCTGGTTGAGTCCTATGGATGGGTCTCTCAGCTAACTTTCCCTTGAGATCGGTGATCTGAAGTTGCTGGTCATTGACTCACTTTTATAAGGTAGTCACCTGAGATTCCAGGTGACTGACCTTTGAGACTAAATAGGTGCAGGTTTTAGTCAGTTGGTGCGCCTTTAGTTTCAGAATCCCCTCATCTTTATTTGAAGAATCTTTGGGGGATGAGAGAATAGGACTAAAGTATTCTTCCTCATCACCAGTACTAAGTTCTTGGCTGCTGGATTTCCCTTGCACCATGACAGATTTAGTTGAAGTGTCAATGGGCTGGGTTGCCATGGTTAAGGTCTTAAAGATGTAATCACTTTCAGAAGTGAGAGCCTCTTCCATATGGACCTCCTAAACTTGTTCAGGGAGATCCACCTTAGTTGTGGGTGGATGATATGGGCTAGACATGGGTGAGTCAGGAGCACTCATCTCTCCTTGACTAGGGGTGGAGAAGAGAGACTCATGGTACTCACTGAATCCCATGTCTTTATCATCATAGAATTCAAGGTTGGGTATGGGTTGATTGAGGTCTAATGGCTAAGGATGGTAGCTTTCCTCTAAAGGTTGTTCACTAAAGTTTTGAGACTCTGAGTGAAGGCTTAAGGCTGGTGTTGGTGTAGTGAGCTTATCAGGCTGAGCATGAGGAACCTCAGCATTGATCCTTGAAGTGATGGGAGTGGTTAGATACATTTGGAAACCCAAGCCTCATTAGTCTTGGGCTTGTCAAAGTGAAGTAAAGACAAAGCAACAGTAATTGATCCTATATTCAGGCTTTGAGGATCATCAGTTGTTGTTGATGAAGAACTTTCAGTACATGGTGTTCCTTTATCTTCCACATCATCTTTGGAAGATAAGACTTGACCTTTAACACTTTGAAAGTTTTGATAACTTTGGATGTTTTGGAGACTGGACCTTCGGAAGATCTTACATTCACTGCAGCATACTTTAGTACTTCAAAAGTATTCCTTTCTTCCGAGACTAAATTTTCTTCCAAAGGCAAGTTCTTACTTGTCTTAAACTTTACTTTGGAGCTTTCAAAAGGAAAAAATTTCCTTCTGAAGGTGTTTTCTTCTTCTTCTTCTTAAAAGTCTTCTTCTTAGTCATATGGATAGTACTTTTGGGATTGTAATGCAATCCTTAGCAAGATGAGAAGTACTACCACATATGACACATTCAGTTTGCTTCCTTCTGAGAGTCTTCTTTTGTGTAGAAAGCTGAGCTTGATCACTTTCCACTCCCATCTTCATCACAGATAATACAGCAGGCTTCTTAGGGTGATGCTTGCTTTTGGAAATGGATGCTTTAGGCTATACAGTAGTGGCGCACACTTGATCAGCCTTCTTTTCTTCACAGGGATGAGGTGGGCATGAACTTGAACTCCTAGTACTAGAGTTCATAGTTTTGTCCTCAGTCTTTACCACTTTAAATCCTGTAGAAATAAAGACTTGTTTTTGTTTGGAGTTGAAGGTGGCCTTGATCTCTTGAGCCTTCTTTCCTTTTCAATTTACTGCTCTAATCAATTTCTTTCTCTTGGACTTGTTCAAACCTGGTTGTTTCCTCTCCTCAGGAGAATAATGACCCTTCTTAGGATGATCTTCTTCACTCATCTCAGATCCATCCTTCACTACCTCCTCTTCATCTTCATCCTTTTCTTGAATGGGGTCTATGAGGGGAAGCTCATCTTGACAAGTTCCACACCTTGGAGATCTTAAAAATAGTAGAGTGTGTGGAGGAGCTATCTCAATAGATCCCAATCTCTGCTTATTCTGATAACAAATCTTTGCATGTAAGGATAAGGATATGATGTTCTTGAAGGTCTCTTCTTCAAGAACACATTTTTCTACCCGGGCTTTGCTGATCACAAGCTCAGCCTAGCATTCAGTTAACTTGGTAATGAGATCCTTAATTTGAGTCCTGTAATTTGTGTGCTCATGCTTTAGAGTTGAAATGGTTTTCTCTAGATCTTTTATCTTAAGTTTATAATCATTTTTAGCTCTTTTAAAATCAGCTTTTAAAATATTCAAGGACTCAAGATCAGATCTCATTTCCAAGTTATAGGACCTGTATCTATTAACTTTAGCAATACATTCAAAGGTGCAAAGATGTTCAAGTACCTTGGCTTCATTGGACCCCTCATACATAAGCTTCAGTGCATCCCATAGTTGCTTAGCAGTTTTGTACTTCTTGAAGCCTCTGTAGATAGAGTTTGGAAGAGCAGTTTGGAGAGCGGTCATGGCCTTCTGATCTACATCAATCTTCTTCCGGTCTTCTTCTGAGTAGTCAGCCACTTCCTTTGGTATCATGCCACCACCAGCAGCAGCTGAATTGGTGCATGGTACATGAGGTCCTGAGACAACAGATCCCCACATTCTACTATCTTGAGACTTGATGAAGCCTTCCATTCTTTGGCACCAAGTATCAAAGTCATCAGGAGTGATCAGTGGAGATTTTGTCATGGTATCGGTTTTCATATTAGCCTTGGTAAGAGCTGCCATTTGAGTTGTTAAGTGTTTTATGAAACTAAAGGATTTAAGATGGTGAGATCTTACAATCAAGAGCTTGAAATGCTCTGATACCAATTGCAGGACCGTTGAAGAGGGTCAATGCAACAGTTTCACAATAAGAAGAGAGTTAGAACACTTACCAGATCAAATGGGGAACCGAGTTTATATAGATGATACTAAGAACACAAGTAAATATAAGACAGAACAAGAACAATAACAAGATGATATTAGTTTTCATGAATGATGTATATAGCACTCAAGTTCTTTTATAAGTGTTACAAAGCATAAGAAAGATACAAGTACTTGAGACATTTTATACTACATCCTACAACCAGCCATACTTTGAAGATCAGCTAGAAACACTAATCTAGACAACAAGATCAATGTAGAGTCAAAAGACAGATTGACCTTTAACTTGTGACTATGACATGCCATAGCTCACATCCTAATATATTACAAAAAGGATAAAAGGTACAAAAGTAGAAAGTTACAGGCCAATGACCATAGTCTACAGATGACAAAAGCATGGACCTTTTCACCAACTCATATAAGTTGGTGAGTCTTCAGAGTGGTAGTGGAAAGTTGTTCAGCTTTTGTCAAAAGGTGATCAGAGAAAGCATGTCCTCTCTGTCTTTGGAAGAAATCAGTCTTTGGCTTCGGAAGACTTTGTTTTTAAAGCTTCGGAAGACTTCATCTTTGGCTTGGGAAGATCTTGTCATTTGGCTTCAGAAGATTTTACACTTATCTTATTTCCTTTGAGTTGTGTAAAACTTCCGAAGTAACTTTACTCTGTACTTCATGCATGCATACTGAGAGCTCTTTGATTACTTTGGTTGTATCAGCCTTTAAGTATAAACCTTACATACATGTTGGTTTGGGTAAGACTGAAGCAGTAAAGAAGTGGGATACACCCAAGACGCTTTCAAAAATTCGACAGTTCTTAGAATTGGCTGGGTATTATAGGCGGTTCATTGCCAACTTCTCAATGATTTCCCAACCATTGATGATATTGACATAAAAGGATAAGAAATTTAATTAGGGATCTAAATAATAAGAGGCCTTTCAAACATTGGAGGATAAGTTATACAACACACCAATATTTACTTTTTCTGAGGGGTCAAATGTTTTATGGTATTCTACGATGCATCACATCAAGGGCTAGGTTGTGTTTTAATGCAAAAGCATAAGGTGAGCGCTACTGCTTCCTGACATCTTAAGAATCACAAGACAAATTACACGAGACACTATTTGGAGTTAGGCATTATTGCATTTGCACTCAAGATTTAGAGCACTGTCTATATGGTATAAAATGTGTTATTTACACTGATCACAAGTTTCTTCAACACCTGTCAGAGGGGATGGGTTGAACTTCTCAGTGACTATGATTGTGAATTAAGATATCATTTAGGGAAGGCAAATGTGGTGACAGATGCGTTGAGTAGGAAGGAGTGTATTAAACCCTTACATGCACGAGCCGTGGAAATGACTATACGATCAAATCTTAAAACTCTAAATTTCAGCACAAGATGAGGCATTGAAGGAAGATAATATTTCAAGTAGGGAAATGTAAGGGAACTAATTATGAACGAGGAACATAAGACGAGATACTCCGTTCATCATAGAGCGGAAAAAATGTATTAGGATCTTAAAATCTGTATTGGTGGCTAGGTATGAAGAAGGATATTGCTTCTTATGTTTCTAGATACCTAACTTGCTCTAAGGTTAAAGTAGAACATCAGAAGACTTTGTGATCAATACAACAACCGGAAATCCTTGAATGGAAATGGGAGAACATAATAAGGGATTTCCTTACCAAGTTACCATGAATAAATAGCTGGCATGATTCACTTTGGGTTATTATAGATGGAATGATAAAGTCCTCTCATTTCTTACCGATTCATGAATAGCAATTGTGGCTAGACATGGAGTGCCTGTATAAATCATATTGGATTGTGAGAGTCAGTTTGCATCACGGTTCTGGTAGGCCCTTCAGAAAGTAATAGGCACTCGTTAAATCTAAGCACTGCTTATGATTCACAAACAGATAGTCAAAATGAACGTACCATCTAGACCTTTGAAAACATGCTTAGGTAATGTGTGATTTGATTTGGGTGGAAGTTGGGATACCCATCTTCCATTGATTAAGTTCACCTATAATAATAGTTATCACACGAGTATTAGATATGCTCCATTTGAAGAAAAATATGGGAGTATTGATTATAGCCTTCTCAATTGGCTGTGAATAAGAATATGATTTTTCGTAGTAATGTATAGGATACCCCTGTAAGTAATAACAATTCTTTTCATAATGGGGTCTCCCCAGATCTCACACCAAACCTCCTTGTGATAATCCACATGGTCATAAAGGTATCCTATATACTAGTAACACTTCTTGAGAATCACTATAAAGAACACTTAAACAAAACAGATCACTAGCACCATATACAAATGAAATAAAAGTAAAAATAAACTAGAAAAAATATGCAAAGATAACAAATTATAAAAAAGAGCTAAAGTAATAAGTCAGGTTGTTCTTAGAATTTTCGTTTCCCCGACAACGACATGAAAAAAGTTGATGTGTGTAGGAGTATAAAACTTTTTATAATGATTTTCCACCCCACTTAGTTTTAAATTTATAGAAATATTTTTAACCTCAAAATTAAGCTACATACAAATAAACAAGTGTAGCTATTATACATGTAGCACAGCTTTGGCAAGAACCAAATATCAAACTAACGACATGATAGCTACCGATTGTTAACCTTTGTTATTATTTAGTCGAATACCATAGACGTTAAATCCACCTAGCTAAACTATGACAACATACATAAACTCATGGTGAGATCATTTTATATACATTTAAGGTGGAAAAAGACTAGAATCCCGTCAAGGCTACCTAATCATATGACTCTACGGAAAGTTAAAACGATGTTAACATAGTAACCACCTACAATCATCCATGAAAATCAAATAATGCAATTTTATTGAATATAAATATGGACTAAACTTCTGTCAATGTTATTTAATCCCATAATCCTTTGACAAGTTAATACATTAAATACATAACAACCACCTCGAATCATGTAATGAAAACAACATCATGAAGTCCTACAACTTGTGAATATCATAACAAAAATATATAAACATAAAACTTGTGCTAGTAAATCATAATAACACATTCACAATTATACAAGCAGTTCACAACAAATGTAATGGTCTTTCCAAACAGATGCACAAGGATGCATATTTGAAAGACAATCATATGTTTTCGAATCCCTATCCACTATTCCTAGTAAAATGCGCTACATATGCACATTCATATATAAATATCCTAGCACATATGGTTTTCCAACATCATACCACAAAGATGTCCACAAGATCAAACATATAACCACATCAAACAAACACAAATAATCATTGAAGAACATTCAAAATAATGTTAAGGTCATCAACATAATCAACACCATAAGTTCATGTAAAGTATTGATAATTAGCCAGGAATCATTTAATTTAATCAAGTCAAAGAGTCTAGCTCATAATAGCTATAAAACACCCGAACAACTTCCATATTCAAAGAGATACATTGTTAGATGTAGATATTATCAACCTAAATCAAGCTAAGATATATAAGTTGTATAATGGTATTCTTTCTTTGGAATGCTTGATCTTTAATCTTGATTTCTAATCTTTTAAAATTCCTTCTAAATCAAATCAATGTTTGAGAGAAGATAAGCTATAAAGGAGATCTGGTGTGTGTTATGTCCGTGACGAAATGTCATGGTCGATACGCTAGTCTAGTTCAAGCAACTAGATTTAAAAATAATCACAAGGCAACGTGATTGTTATTATTGATATTGAAATACCACACATTACATTAACCCTTAAACCTATATTTATACTAAGCTTATGCTACTTAACCGTATATTTATGCTAAACTTATACTACTCACTACAAGAAATACAAGCAATAGTGGTGATGTAATTAGCAACTATTACATCCTTTAGCAGAGATATCTTTTGTTGCGACATGTCGACTCTATTGATTAAAAATCCATGTTCGCACATTAGATGAGAATCTACCGTTGATCGGAGTCTAAATCTAAAAGCTCTAGGTCTATCATATAATAAACCATTAGCGGTGACACCTTTAGCAGCGACTTGTCTCCTCTAATGACAATAACAAAGTAGTGGGACTATTTCCATCCTTTCAAGCCATTCTCAGCCTCATATCTAATGTAACTCCATCAATTTCTCTCTCTTGCCCCTCACTTCACTACCGGTTACTACCACTGCCACTATCAACCGCTCCCGCAACCACCCTCATCTCCACCACTACAGCCATACCACCATCCCACCATCGACCGTTTCATGACCACCATCTGCACCTGCGATCGCCGCCCAAACTGCAGCTAAAGGGCCGTCGCCGGAAGCTACCGCCGCCGCCGCCGCCACCAGAAGCTACAAAATCTCTAAAATTAGGTTTTTCATCTATATCTTTTAACTTCGATTTGGTTCTTTCTTGTTTGTAGGTGATTTACGCACACTTCTTTGATTTCTATTTATTTGCACATGTTTCTACTTTTCTTACTAGGTTCTATTGTTATTAGCTTGTAAAACAACAATCGATTTCTAACTCTAGCTTTGTGAAGGTATCTTTTAGCTACTTGATTATCTTTTTATTTGATTTAGGGTGCGCTAGACTCCTTGTTAGTTGTTGTACTTGTTGAACAATGACATTAGCTAAACAATTTGTTGGTTGAAAGGAACCACAAAAACCATTTTGATGCATCATATGTAGCAGGTGAAATTTGCTATAATCTAAACATCAACCATTTGATACAGAAACATTCAAGGTTAGCATCTAAATAGGATACATCTTAGAAAGTTTGTTTACATAAAGGAGTGATAAGACATAAAGTATTGTGTTTAGTTTCAATCGGCAAGTAGTTCATTAGTAAAACATGTTGCTTTCATAGTATGTAAACCACTTATTTTTCGTAATTCACACTTCCTTTATTTGGTGGGCCAGGGAGTCATGAGAGAAATGGTAAGTGCTTTTATACTTTATTTATTTACTAAGTCCATTCATTTATTATAATATATATTGTAACTAACGGTTTTTTTTTATAATTAAAGCTACCCCTTCTCAGAAGACAGAAGGGAAGGTGAAGAATAAGAAGTTGCAGTAGGAGCGGTCAAAAAAGGGAGGGCCTTTTCTTTCCCTTTTGATAGGGCCAACATGTATACACACGTCGTTGCACTTAGTGATATGTTTGTTCGCAAAGTGGGGATATACATGCAAGCCAATTATGCTTTTAATGAATGTTCTTTGGATAATATTTATAATGCTCAGAAGAATGCTTTGGAAGAGCATTTGAGGGTAACGTTCTATATGTTTTATATTAGTTATTTGTTTTTTTACTTAACTAACCATTTTTGTTTAATTTGATTGTAGACACACTATACTTTTAAGGAGATTTGGCAATATTATGAATGCGCTCAGTTATAAGTTGGCATTCGTTCGATATTTCTCAATCGATTCAGAGACTAGAAATCCTTGGCGAAATAACACTTTATGTGTGTTGGAGGATATGAGAATATAGAACAAGCAAGGGTCAACCGTTTATAGGGTATGAATGATGAAAACTGGAGAAAAACCATTGACTTTTTCTAAAGTGGCGCACATAGAAATCGTCAACATCAAACAAAACAAATCGTCAATAAGAAAAATATACAAACTGCACGGGGGGTGGGGGTGCTTCATGTAGTAGTTATTGTTACAAGAAGATAATGGTTTATATGTATGTGTATGCATTATATACAAGTATTTATTTAACGTTTATTCTACTTTTTAATGCTAAGCATAATAAGAGTAGACTTATCTAGTTTCACGATGGTCATACTTGTAAAGATGAGACCTGTGATATCGAGTTAGCCGAGCCACAATATGTAAGTATTTATATAAAATATATTTTTAAAACTAATATATATTCGTTTGTGTTTAATACAAAACTAGTTAAAAGGACGTTTCGATGAGTTAAGTCAAGCCCAATATGAAGAAATAGTTCATCAACACTGAATGATGTCGATGTGTTTGAGTCAGTGTTGGGTTCTCGACTCAGACATATTAGAGGGGTTCGGCGTAAACCGTCTTCATCTGTAGGGTCGAGTTCATTTGTTCATGAGAAGGAACAGACATGTCCATCATTTACACAGGTAAAGGTAGTTTTATGTTAGTAGTTTGTTAAATGTGTTAATGTTGATACATAATCTATGTTGGTAGTCTATATTTTTAATTGTAATTTGAGTTTAAAACATAAAAACTGGAGTTTAAACGAGTCAAAATGACACGGATGAACTTTAATACACTTAAAGTTGGATGTGTTATTTTTATCAATTTGGGGTTAGGTAATTTTGAAAATAGACTTAAATGATCTGGGTTTTAATTTGAACACTTTTAAGTCTATTAAAGTTTAGAAACAAATAAACCAAACAAACAAATAAGTCTTAACAAAACCTAATTAGGTACAACTAAAAAGTTTAAAAGAATTAAAATGGCATAAACCCTCTATGAAACACTTTCGAAATCTGTTAAAGTTCATTAGTTTTATTTTGACTCGTTTAAAGTTAACTTAGGATGTTTTTAAGATTATTGAATGTGTTCGGGTCATTTAGACCAATCAGAACTAAAATAGACCTAAGTAATCAGGTTTTAGTTTAAATGGATCAAAATGAGTCAAGCATTATTCATAAACTTAAAAGCATCTTGCTTTAATTTGTAAGGCCCCGTTCCTGGAAACCTCACAGTTGGTCAATAATAGCATAAAACATTAAACATCACACCTTTCATAAAATAATACAGCGGAAATTAAATTAATAAAAACCATTCTTTCTATTAATAATTAACGTTATCAAGCAATACATCATTGTTTTCTTGAATTACAAAAGTCCCTGTTACGTTGCATTACAAAACAACAATATCATTAAAGATAATGGATGTCAATCTTGCCCTGCCCAGTAGCTTCCCCCGCGTGCCACCCTCAGCAACAATTACCTGCCAACTGAAAATGCATAAAAGTCAGTGTCGCTGAGTGAGTTCTAGTTTTAAAACAATAAAATACCTTATAGGAGTTGTATATGAAAATACCCTTTAAAATACTGTACATTTCTTTCGTATGACCACACATCATACATACACATTGATAACCCTTATTATTATCTTCGCCATCGTTCATTTCGTATTATCTTTTACCTTTATCTGGGTCCTGTCCCATGCAATACCCCCGACTCATGCCCGAAGACCGATATAGTACCGGGGTACGTGACAAGGACTCGGGTCAATCTCATGGATTGAATCCCTTACGAGTCTTTTGTGACAACACAGTCACTCACCTCAATTTTGGCATACAAGTTTTTGTGACAACACAGTCACTCACCTCAACCTTGGCTTACGAGTCTTTTGTGACAACACAGTCACTCACCTCAACTTTTGCATACAAGTCTTTTGTGACAACACAGTCACTCACCTCAACCTTTGCTTGCAATTACGCAAACGAATATAAACACACCACGTAAAGTCACATTATACAAAGTATAAAGCATCAATAACAACCCACAACATGCATCACCACAACAGACATGAACCAGCAAAACATTCCAGAACTTACCCGCTACATTCTACTTCCCAAGCTTCAGAAAAAACCTAAGTCCTTAGATAAATGCGGATGAACAGTAACTAATGCAGATGAACAACTAATGCGGATGAACAACTAATGCGGATGAACACTATAGCAAATGCGCTTGAATAAAAGAAATGCGGAAGAACACTTGGACGCATAAGAAACTACAAAAGCGGATGAACAAACAACAATGCGCATGAACAAGTACTTAAATGCGGATGAACAAACAACAAATGCGCATGAGCAAAGTACTTGAGTGTATATTCAGCTCTTAAATGCGGATGAACTAACCGACCTACAAACGCACTTATGCAATTATTTAGTCCCTAATCCCCGATCAAACACATCCTTATCATGGATCTAACATGCTTAACATCTAGAGCAGGCATAAAACCATGAAAACACCGACAATTCCTAACCAAATATGCTTATCCATCAGTTCGAAGCTTAAACTCAACATCACAAGCATCAACAGCACATAAACCACCATAAAGCACAAACACAAACATCCACATACATACGGTGAAGCATAAAACAGCTATAAAACCTTTTAAACATGCATTTTCAGCCCCAAAGAAGTTTAAAACACATAAAAACGGGGTCTAGAACTCACCTAGTGCAGCAAACAAGCAAAACTCCTCCAAACTCGTATGCACAAGAGTTCAAAAAACCTAAAACAAGCAAAAACAAACAGCAAAACATATAAACACATATAAATCGGTTTCATGGTCAAAACCTAACAAACCGAACCATAAAATAGAAAGAACAATAACCACAAGCGAGAATCAGCCTCTTCTTCTCCTTGAAACCGAGAGAAATCGAATTCAGCTTCTTCTAATTCGGTTGAACACAGTAGCAGCAGGAGTGATATGGGCAGCCATGCCCATATAAAGTGAACTTTTGACTTTTGTGTACTTTTACACAAAACACCCCTCATCTTTGGCTTCTTTTTGCTTTCTTCTTGATACTTTTATTTTCTTTTTATTTGACCGAAGTTTTGGGCGTTACAAGTCTACCCCCCTTAAAGAGGTTTCGTCCCCAAAACCTGTCACTCTTCGAATAACAGTGGGTAATGCTGTCTTATTTCATCCTCCGTCTCCCACGTAGACTCGGAACCCTTCCGGTGTTTCCACTGCATATGTACGAGTGGAACCACTTTATTTCTCAATCTCTTCTCCTTCCTGTCTATGATGGCCACTGGTTGCTCCACATAATTGAGCTTTTCATCCACTTCGACATCCTCCCATGGCATAATCATATCTTCATCGGCCAAGCATTTTCTCAGATGAGATACATTGAACGTCGGGTGAATTCCACTTATCTCATCAGGCAATTCTAGTCGATAGGCCACCTCCCCTACTCGTGCAACGATTCAGAAAGGCCCTATGTATCTCGGACTCAGCTTGCCCCTTTTTCGAAACCGGATGATTCCCTTCCAGGGCGAGACCTTTAACATGACTTTATCACCCACGTTGAACTCGATCAGTCTACGCCTCTTATCTGCATACGACTTTTGTCTATCCTTGGCTGCCTTCATAAAGGCTTTGATCTTTTCTAGCTTCTCAATCGTAGCCTTAATTACCTCCACGCTTCCCAATTCTTTCTGCCCAATGTCTCCCCGACACACTGGCGTTCTACATCTCCTACCATATAGCATCTCGTAAGGTGGCATGCCAATGCTGGCATGATAGCTGTTGTTGTATGAGAACTCTGCCAATGGTAGATGATCATCCCAACTTCCTCCAAAGTCGATCACACATGCTCGGAGCATGTCCTCGGGCATTTGAATTGTCCTCTCAGACTGACCATCTATTTGAGGATGATAAGCAGTACTGATGTGTAGCCTCGTCCTCATCGCATCGTGGAATCTCTTCCAAAACTTCGATGTGAACCGAGTGTCACGGTCTGACATGATAGACACCGGCACACCATGGCGAGCTACAATCTCTTTGATGAACATCTCCACCAACCTCTCGGATGAATACGTCTCGCGGATCGGTAGGAAGTGAGCACTCTTTGTCAAACGATCAACTATCACCCATATGGTATCGTACCCTCTCGCAGTACGGGGTAACTTCATGATGAAATCCATGGTGATGTGCTCCCACTTCCACTCGGGTATATCCAACGGTTGGATCTTCCCGTATGGCTTTTGATGCTCTGCCTTCACTTGTAAGCAAGTAAGGCACTTACTCACATACTCCACTACATCGTGCTTCATACCCGGCTACCAATAGTCTTTCTTCAAATCTTGATACATCTTAGTGGCACCGGGATGAATGGAGTATCGAGTCTTATGAGATTCGTCCATAATTCGTCCCCGTAGATCACCGTGGCGGGGAATCCACATCCGCCCGAAGCGGGTTTTAACTCCGTGGGTATTTTCTCCCAACTTCGTGACTAGACCTCTCATCCTTTCAGAGTTAAGGCGATCTTCCTTCAATGCCTCATCCTGAAATTCTTTGACCTGTGTCATCACGTTAGTGGTCATCACCAATTGGTAAGCCTTCACCCGGATTGGCTCGGGTCTATCTTTTCGGCTGAGGGCATCAGCCACTATGTTGGCTTTCCCCGGATGGTAATGGATTTCACAATCATAATCCTTAATCAGCTCTAACCACCTCCTATGCCTCATGTTGAGATCTTTCTGCTCAAAGAAATACTTTAGGCTCTTGTGGTCCGTGAAGATTGTGCATTTCACCCCGTACAGGTAATGCCGCCAAATCTTTAATGCAAAGACCACAGCTGCGAGCTCCAAATCATGCGTGGGATAATTGACCTCATGGGTTTTTAACTGTCAGGACGCGTAGGCGATTACTCTCCCACTTTGCATTAACACACAACCCAGTCCCGAATAGGAGGCATCCGAATACACCACTAAGTCTTCACTCCCTTCGGGTAATGTCAAAACAGGAGCTTGAGTTAATCTTGTCTTTAACTCCTCAAAAACATCCTCTTGTTTTCGTCCCCACACAAACTTCACCTCCTTGCGAGTCAATTTAGTCAAAGGTGAGGCTATCTTGGAAAAGTCTTGAATAAACCTTCGGTAGTAGCCCGCCAAACCCAAGAAACTACGAATCTCGGATGGCGTCTTTGGAGACTTCCATTGCATTACTGCCTCAACCTTCGCCGGGTCCACCATGATCCCTTTAGTATTAACCACGTGACCTAAAAATTGAACTTCATGTAACCAAAAAGCATACTTAGAGAACTTAGCATATAGCTTCTCCCTTCTAAGTGTCTCTAACAGTTCACTTATATGACTGGCATGTTTTTCTTCACTCTTCGAATAAATCAGGATATCATCAATAAATACAATCACTGATTTATCTAACATCGGCCGACACACTTGATTCATCAAATCCATAAAGGCAGCTGGCGCGTTAGTCAGACCGAAAGACATAACGAGGAACTCGTAGTGCCCATAACGTGTGCGAAAAGCTATCTTAGGAATGTCTTGCTCCTTAACCTTCAACTGATGGTAACCAGATCGGAGATCTATTCGTGAGAACCAGCTGGCACCTTGGAGTTGGTCAAACAAGTCATCTATTCTCAGTAAGAGATATCAATTCTTCACTGTTAACTTGTTAAGCTCCCGGTAGTCTATGCGCATCCTCATACTACCTTCTTTCTTCTTAACAAACAAAACCGGAGCACCCCAAGGAGAGATACTTAGTCGAATGAAACCTTGTCCAATAACTCCTACAGATGAACCATCAACTCCTTCATCTCGGTTGGAGCTAATCGATACGGTGCCTTGGCAACGGGTTGAGCACCGGGTATCAAATCAATCTGAAACTCGATCTCACGGTCCTGTGGCACGCCTGGTAAATCTTCTGGGAACACGTCTGGAAAATCCACACAACTGGTACGTCGAACAATTGTGGTACTGACGCGTCCACATCCTTCACATAAGCCAGGTAGGCACTACATCCGCGTTTCATACACTTCTCGGCCACCACCATCGAAATCACCTTCGAAACTGTAGTAACTCGGTCACCGTAAACCATTACCGAACATCCATCGGGCGCTGTCAGTCGAATCATCTTTTTGCAACACACGATGTTTGCCTCATAGGCTGCCAACCAATCCATCCCCAGAACTACATCAAATCCGCCTAGGGACATCACAAATAGTTTAGCAGAGAACCTATGGCCTTCTAACTCTATGCCATAATCCTCAATCATATCAGAAATTCTGGTACACTTACCAATAGCAGTTTCTACATCATATTGCTTATTAATTTTTCTACTACTAACGGGCAGCTTAGCACAAAAAGCAGTAGAAATAAAACTCCTACTAACACCAGAATCAAACAATACAGAGGCACAAGTTTGGTTTACTAGAAACATACCCGACACGACATCGGGATCCACCCTGGCTTCCTCTCAGGTCATTGTAAATGCTCTAGCGCTTGCCCTCTGCCCTTCACTCTGTGTCCTCTTCTTCACCCTGGAACTTTCTGCCTTTTATTTCTTACAATCCCTGCTCATATGTCCCCCTTCCCCACAGATATAACACCTCAACATTCTACAATCCTTAGCAATATGACCAGGCTTCCCACATCTGAAGCAAACATTCAGTCCCAACCGGCATTCCCCGCTATGCTCCTTCCCGCACTTACCACACCTCTTCGCCCCCAAGCTTGATGACCCCACTCTTCGGTTATCCATTTTCATCCTCTTGTTGTTTGGGGTGAAACCACCACACCCAAACCTCTTCCCACTCCAGTTCTTGTCACCACCACCTGTCTTCTTCACCTCAACCACCGACACCTCTCTCTCATCATAAAGCCTCCCAGCCAGATTCACTGCCTACCTAAAAGTGCTTGGTCGGGCAACAATCAAGGCATGTGGATATCAGTCGGCAATCCCTGCACATACCACTTAATCTTCCTCGACACTGGCGTCACCTGATCTGGCACCAGCCTCGCCATTTCGTTAAACTTGGTGGTGTATTGCTGGTGGGTCATGGTTCCCGCCTCAAGCTGTAGGAACTCTCTCTCTACGTTTTCTAGTTCCCTGTGAGGACAGAATTCCTCAACAACCAACTTCTTCAAATCTCCCCATCTCATCCTCCCGATGGCCCTACTGCCCTCGGCTTGGACAATATTGTCCCACCAACACAAAGCCGAGTCAACGAATGAGTGAGTGGCGAATTTCACCTTCTGATCCTCCCTGCACTCACTAATATCCAGCACTGCCTCCATCTCTCTAACCCAGCGGTGGGTAGTAGCAGCATTACCATTGCCGTCAAAAGTAGGGGGTTTACACCGTTGGAATGCCCCGTAGCTGCATCCCCTTGCGGTTTCCCGCACCTCTAAGTCTTCTTCATCACTGGAGGCTCCCCTTTTAGCATATACCTCCTCCTCACCATCATGATCTCCCTCATTCTCCCTTCTCCCAGCAGCAGCCCTTCTCTCTTCCTCCTTTTCTTTCCTCTCATCCTTCCTTACGGCCCGGATCACCTCAGTCACGACAGACGGTAGGATAGTCTGCATGACTTGGTGAACCTCCTCCACCACTGCCTCTTTCACTAAGGCCCTCATATTGGTACTCTCATCACCGCCCTCCGGGTGATGAAGCCCAGGCTCACCAGGAGCCGTCTCTGCAGTTCTTGCCTTGTTCTTTACGGGCCGTGGTCTACCAGCACGACCACCCAGTACTCCACCTCTAGAAGCCTTAGATGATCTACCACCAGCCATCCTCTAACACTATAAGATTCAAACACCAACACGGTCATTCAAGGTAATAGTTCAGTTTATGTCAAGTATAGTAAGTCCCTAATTACAGTGGCCAGTTGTGATTAGCCACTTACTTTACTCTTCATCCCCCAAGCATTTCCTATCTTGACTACATCAGTATTCCAATCTACTAAAAGCACATAAATCAAATAGCACACGCACATAGCACCGGTTAACATTAAGAAAAGAAATACCTGATGGCACGTAGCTACTCGGGCTGGCATCCTCCATTCGTCCCATTCTCAATTTAAGTTTAGGTTTTGAAAATATTTACCTATTTCTCTTAAACTTTGGCTCTGATACCAACTTGTAAGGCCCCGTTCCCGGAGACCTCACAGTTGGTCAATCATAGCATAAAACATTAAACATCACACATTTCATAAAATATTGCAGCGGAAATTAAATTAATAAAAACCATTCATTCTATTAATAATTAACGTTATGAAGCAATACATCATTGTTTTCTTGAATTACAAAAGTCCCTGTTATGTTTCATTACAAAACAACAATATCATTAAAGATAAATGGATGCCAATCTTGCCCTGCCGAGCAGCTTCCCCCGCGTGCCACCCCCAGCAACAATTACCTGCCAACTGAATATGCATAAAAGTCAACGTCGCTGAGTGAGTTCTAGTTTTAAAACAATAAAATACCTTATAGGAGTTGTATATGAAAATACCCTTTAAAATACTGTACATTTCTTTCGTATGACCACACATCATACATACACATTGATAACCCTTATTATTATCTTCGCCATTGTTCATTTCGTATTATCTTTTACATTTATCTGGGTCCTGTCCCATGCAATACCCCCGACTCATGCCCGAAGACCGATACATACCGGGGTACGCGATAAGGACTCGGGTCAATCTCATGGATTGAATCCCTTACGAGTCTTTTGTGACAACACAGTCACTCACCTCAATTTTGGCATACAAGTCTTTTGTGACAACACAGTCACTCACCTCAACCTTGGCTTACGAGTCTTTTGTGACAACACAGTCACTCGCCTCAACTTTGGCATACAAGTCTTTTGTGACAACACAGTCACTCACCTCAACCTTTGCTTGCAAGACTTTTCATACTTTTCTTATGTTCCACTTCTTTATTAACATTAATCTTTCACTTTCTTTACGATAATACTTTACGCATACAAATATAAACGCACCACGTAAAGTCACATTATACATAGTATAAAGCATCAACAACAGCCCACAACATGCATCACCACAACAGACATGAACCAGCAAAACATTCCAGAACTTACCCGCTACATTCTACTTCCCAAGCTTCATAAAAATCCTAAGTCCTTAGACAAATGCGGATGAACAGTAACTAATACGGATGAACAACTAATGTGGATGAACAACTAATGCGGATGAACAACTAATGTGGATGAACAACTAATGCGGATGACTGAAACAAATGCGCATGAACACTGTAGCAAATGCGCTTGAATAAAAGAAATGCGGAAGAACACTTGGGCGCATAAGCAACTACAAATGCGGATGAACAAACAACAATGCGCATGACCAAGTACTTAAATGCGGATGAACAAACAACAAATGCGCATGAGCAAAATACTTAAGTGTATATTCAGCTCTTAAATGCGGATGAACTAACCGACCTGCAAACGCACTTATGCAATTATTCAGTCCCCAATCCTCGATCAAACACATCCTTATCATGGATCTAACATGCTTAACATCTTGAGCAGGCATAAAACCACGAAAACACCGACAATTCCTAACCAAACATGCTTATCCATCAGTTCGAAGCTTAAATTCAACATCACAAGCATCAATAGCACATAAACCACCATAAAGCACAAACACAAACACCCACATACATACGGTGAAGCATAAAACAGCTGTAAAACCTTTTAAACATGCATTTTCAGCCCCAAAGAAGTTTAAAACACATGAAACCGGGGTCTAGAACTCACCTAGTGCAGCAAACAAGCAAAACTCCTCCAAACTCGTGTGTACAAGAGTTCAAAAAACCTAAAACAAGCAAAAACAAACAACAAAACATATAAACACATATAAATCGGTTTCATGGTCAAAACCTAACAAACCGAACCATAAAATACAAAGAACAATAACCACAAGCGAGAATCAGCCTCTTCTTCTCCTTGAAACCGAGAGAAATCGAATTCAGCTTCTTCTGATTCAGTTGAACACAGTAGCAGTAGGAGTGATATGGGCAACCATGCCCATATAAAGTGAACTTTTGACTTTTGTGTATTTTTACACAAAACACCCCTCATCTTTGGCTTTTTTTTGCTTTCTTCTTGATACTTTTATTTTCTTTTTATTTGACCGAAGTTTCGGGCGTTACATAAGTTTAAACTTGTCAAAAGACAATGACTTATATTATAAATTTGTTTTGTAGGCTCAAATTACAAATTTGTTTCAAGCCCCAACTTTCACAATTTATTGATTCAAAGAAGGCGTCAAATCAAGCCGATGAAGATGATTCGGAAGATGGGGACGAATAGTTTATCAGATGGCTAGTTTATGTTTTCTTTTGATGGTTTTATGTTAGAGTTAAACTAGATATTTGAACTACTTAACGTTTATGCACACTGGATATTTATATACTTCGAAAGTTTTTTTTATAGTGTTTCTGAGAAATCTAAATGTGTTTTTACATGTATACATTTGGTTTATGAAAACCAGGTGCGAATATTGACGACAAGGTCGCCGCTAATTCTTTTGCCGGAATGTATTTTCCTGTGGCAAATGGTTTTTTAATGATGACAATTTTCGCCACTGTTCGAACTATTAGCGGCGAAACTATCATCTTTAGCGACGACCAGATTACCAATAGTGGGAAAGTTTTAATGGTGACCAGTAGCGGCGGCTCATTACCGGTGTCAAGTCCAAATTCTATATAGTGATTTAACACAACTCAAACACTATCAAATAATCATACAATTAAACAAAACAAATCATAGTTAAATACAAACTCGCCAAACATTTAATAAAACTTATATTGATAAATAATTATGAAGATTAAAACGTTTAAAATATTACCAACTGTTTTTTTTTAATGTTTTATAGTCTTTGCACAGAATGCACAGAAACAGTAAAAAATAAAAAATAAAAAATAAAAAAAAAGTTAGTAACTAAAACCACCGGTGGATGAGAGAGCCAGGTATTTCATAATAACCGTTACACTGTGTTCTACACATTATATTCCTCCACCGAACATCACCTCCATTTGACAGCGGCGTCTCTCATTGTTTTCTTTTATCTGACCGAACTACCCCTAACCAGTTTCATGTTTTAAGGAAAAACGTTAAGTTGGTAAGTGCATTTTTGGTAATGCGTGCAATAACTTATTCATTTAGTTTTTAATTTTTTTTACAGGTAATATATTTGACATTCTTCTTTTCTTTGAGCCACCTAATAGTCTCATGTGCTGTGTTTGTATTTTTTTATGTCATTTTTCAAAAGACATCCTCACCTATATAAGCCATGCAATTCATTAGCATATCCATAAATATTTATTTCCAAAGCTTCAGAAGTCAAATTAAGCACCATCTCATTTAGTAACACCAAAACAATAAAATGTCTACAAGAGGCCTCGAGATTCTTAAAGCTGTGGCTGTTCGTGGAGGAGTCGTTTCACGAACGGTGGAAGATGGTGGTTTGGTGAGGATGAAAATCTTGATTAAAAGGCGAGACTTTGAGCAAGTTATTAAGACGAGATACGACAACAAAGTTGATCACAATAAAGGGAATAACGGTCGACAATTGTCGAGATCATTGGCGTCAAAGTCACTAAAAGCACCGGTGGATGATCCGACTAAAGTGAAGGGTCTGAGTTCTGATCAAGCTAACGTAGATTGCCGGAGTCATTGGAGGCCGGCCCTTCAAAGCATCCCAGAAGAGTTTTGATTGTTAAGTTTTGTTTAACACACATGATACTTAAATAAAGTTCTTGGGTTTCTTTTTATTTAATTTATTTTTTTAAAGGGGGAGGTGTTTAGAGGTAGCTAATGTATTCAACTTATTTTTTTGTTTTAAGCAACACATAATGAAAACTTAAATTGTTTTATGTGTCATCAAATAGGCTTTTGGTTTTAATTTATATATACATTTTTATGTATAAAAGGGGTCATAGCCGTGCAAATGCATGATTTACAAAACTTTTAGGGTACGTTTGTTATGAGATAATGGAATGAATGAAGAATTGAAATGGATGAGAGAAGAGAATGGACAAACGAATGAAATGAATCATTATATTCTATTGTTCTGTTTGGTTATCTGTGGGAATGAGATGAATCACTATTTTGTGTTGTTTGTTAGGTAGAAAAAAGAAAGGAATGTAATATAAAAGTGGTTACAATGGTGATGACCGATGGTGGTAGTGGCCGGTGGTGACCGATGGTGGTTCCCATGACGGCGAGCGGCCACGGCTATGGCTGGTGGGGACTGATGGTGGTTCCTAATGGTGGCGGCCATCGACGACGGTGATGGCTAGTGGTTACCGGTGATGGTGGGTGGTGGCCGGTGGTGACAGATGGTGGCTCCCAATAATGGCGGGCGACAGCGGCTATGGCCGGTGGTGGTTCCCAATGGTGGCGGCCACCGGTAGTGGTGATGGCCAGTGGTTACCGGTGGTCGTGGGTGGTGGCCGGTGGTTTTCGATAGTGGAGCATGGTGGCCTATGTTGGTGGTTGTCAGTGGTGGTGGGTGGTGGTGACTGGTGGTGGTTCCCGATGGTAGTGGTTGGTGGCGGTCGGTGGTGGTGGTGGTTTACGGTATTGGTTGTTGGTTGTGGTTGGCGGTGGCGGTTGGTGGCGGTCGGTGGTGGTGGCAGGTGGGGGGGGGGAGGTTCGATGGTCGTGGGTGGATAGGTGGGTGATGATAACTAAGGATGGAAGAAGGAATTGAATGTAAAAAAAGGGAGAGGGTGGATGGAATAATTTTAGTATGTTTAGAAGGAATGAGATTATGTTTTGTAATGATGTATTTCATTCTATTTACCAACCAAACATCTTTTCTTTTATTTACTCTCGATGGTTTATTTAATTCCGGTTATTATTCTTGTTAACGTATTATTCGTTTTATCCAATAAAATTAAGTCACCAAATAATTGATTCGGTTGTTACAACAATTCATATTTATAAAGGGTCGTCAAATTATTGATGAGCCTTTAATGTGAAATGACATTGTGCATTGATATAAAAAAGGAAAAGTAAGTTGCTGCTTTTAAAGAAAGATTTTACAAAAGCTAATATTTCGTTATTTAAGTTGAGAATATTTGGAGGCTATTATGTCAGGGGGTGTTCAGTATTTAAATTAGATTTGAAATACTTGAAATTCGATTCGATTCGTAAATCATTAATACAAAATTCAATTCGACCTTTTAAACTTGAATTCCATTCGATTTAAAAAAATTATCGTATACGAATTGAATTTCGAATTTGTGATTTTGGGTTGGATTCAGTTTGAAATTTGAATTAAAAATATACATATAATTTTATATATATACACATAATATATTTATTTATTTTATATTCTATATAAATGAATTATGTATACATATATTTATTCAGTTTATATTTTTAATACTTTAAATTCGTATTTTTAATGTTCTAACCCCGATTTCTTCTTTAGTTTATTTTATGTATTAAAGGTTATTAGTTTTAAAAATAAAAATAAAAAAAATAGATTTTTGGGTGAATTCAAACTCGATTAGTACTCGATTCGAATTCAACAGTCAAATTTGAATTGAATCGAATTCGAATTTGGTTCTGAATACTAATACGAATCAAATCTTTCAAATCTAATACGATTTTGAATCGAATTTCAAAAAAATCAAAATTTGAATAATTCGACTCGATGAATCCGAGAATTCGAAATTTAATTCGTTTAACACCATTTATGCCCTTATTGTGACCTCTCGTATATTTGTTAAATTGTTTGTTATTTCCGTTATTTCTTGTAAGTGCTTGTTTAGTCATTAGCACAAATAGGAGGGCTCATTTGTAATTTCTTTTATCTTGATCTTATTTGGTATTAAGAATTATTATAAATTGTTTTATTATTAAATAATTAAGTTAACAATAATCATAACCTATGAAATAAATAAAATTATATAAGTCTAATTATATTTTTTTAAAAGTTAGAAAAAACTTGTAATTTAATAACTTGGGCATAAAATAATAAAATTAAAACCACAGGGACCAGACTGTAAATTGTTTTTTTTTTTTAAACAAACACACCTTTGGGCATTAGTGCTAAAACACAAACCACAGGGACTAAAGTGTAAACTTGTAAAAAACAAAATTTTTCCCCCCGTCGCCCCGTAATTCCAGCGACTCTCCCGACCGCATATCCGGCAACTCCGGCGCACCTTAAATACTCGATTTTGACCCAATTAAACCCGAATTAAAACACCCTTTACACTCGTCCTGGGGTTTCGAACCCTGCATTGGTTACTAATTGAATTCATTCGACGGTTTTGACTCATTCTATCAAAACCGAACCTCATTCAATGTATTAACACCAATCGACTTGAAACGAATCCAATCATACGAGGGTTAATCACCATATGAATGTTTCTAAGCTTCACACACTCCCAATTTCGTCTAAAACATATTCAAATTCTGGATTAACCACAGTGTACCTATTGGACCTGCAACTTAATTGAATTCCAACGTCCGGGCATCATAAGCAACGATTGACAGAGGGATCTTGATCTTATACATCATTTGAAGCTCCTGGTACCACAAATTTGATTGTAATCGACATTAACCTCTTGAACCGAAGTTACCCCAGTCGCGCCCTTGTTCGAACCTGTTTCAACCGATCCTACACCGAATCAGGTAAATTATAAAGTCCTATACCCTCGAATAATCATGGGGAGGTAAAGCCCTATGATTAATTCCATTAACATCGAGAGCTTGATGCTTAATTGGACAGATTTTGATTTTAGGGTTATGCGAATTGGGGGATCGTTTCTGAATTAGTTTTTATTATTTTGGGTTGCGTTGTAAGACGAGAAATAGGGCATTGGCCCACTGGTTAAAGCGAAGGGAGAATGGGCAGGAGGTCCCGGGTTCGACCCCGGGTACCTGCAATGTTTTTTTTTTAAATTCATTTTATTATATTATTTCCACCTTAGAAATTCTTAAAATATATTAAAAATCATTTTTATTTGAAACTAAATAAAAATGTTCTTTTAAATTTATAAGAATTAAACTTAATAAATCTTTTATTTTTACTTTGGAAGTTATAAATTTGTATAAAATATATATTTAAAATTTTAAAATTGTATAAAAATTATTGGGAATTATATGGAAATAGTTTCTTTTAAATTCTCAAGAATTCTTAACTTATTAAGTTATTCATTTATATTTTGAAAGTTATAAAATCTAATTTATTATTAACTTTAAAATTTTAAAGAAATTAATCTTCTTTAATTCCCAAGGATTTCAGTTTAATAAATTCTTCATTTTTATAAAATATATTTACTAGTTCAAATTATATATTTGAGAGAAAATAAATACATATATGTATATATTTAAAATGTGCATCTGTTTTAATCATTTAAAATTTACAAATTTACTATTGTATTAAATAGTAAATAATAATTCTATGACGGTAAAAGTTTAACTTCTTATTAATGGATTTTACCACAAAAATTCTTATTTAATCATTTAAATATTAAAATAATAACAAAATGTATCTATCTTATAACTTAAAATCGTGGGCTAAATGATTTATAAATAACATCGTTATAATATCACATTGTTATCCAAAAATCCCAAATTTAAACCATAGATTCCCGAGTACCGTTAACATTATAATAATCATGATTAACTTAATACGTCATTCTTTAGGTTGAACTTTAACAAATCTTCGGCGTTAGTACAAGACTTCATATATTCATCCTTATTATTCATGTGAGTTTTCCATACCTCATTTTATATTATTTCACACGTTTGGGGTGAAACATGTTAATCTTATTAAAAGCACACTTGTAAAGACGTTTTATACTCTTGTAACACTGGTGCAATTCATCTTATATCTGGTCATGGTTATTTGGATTCTTGTAATTATTATGAGATTAACACTTGTAAAATACAATCATTAACTATTGCTAGCCTAGCGACGTCATAGATCTATGGGCCTGACAAGCCTATTTGGTGCTAAAGCCGAGGTTATTGCCGGCTCCTGGTGACGTATTCTTGATCACCATGGGAACCAAGTACACTTAGCTAATCGTATAATTTCGTTGTGGCCATATTTGTCAAGGTTTGATTGTTACATTTGTTGTCCATTTATATTGCATTGTCTTTAACCTATGACATGAATTGCCATCTTATTGTTTATATATATATATATGTATGTTCAACCTATGGGAAACTCACCAACATTATATGTTGACCGTATATTTTTAACATGTTTCAGGTAACGAACCCGCTTAGTATTGCTTAGAAGATATGATATCATCTAGGGATTTGGTCCTAGAGAAAAATAAAGAGCATGCTATGAGAACTTGAATGCTAATTTCTTATTATGTTATGTTTATTTAAATTGAGACTTATGTTATGACAATATTGCCATGAAATGAATATTTTAATAATATTTACACCTTGTAATAGTGTTGTGTGGCATAAACAATCTTAACCCTCATATTTCAATGTTTCCGCCGTTAAGGTTGGGGTGTGACAGATTGGTACCAGAGCCCATAACTGTAGGATTTAGGTTATTAGAAATGGTGACCTAGACTATGGTTAATGTAGGGACCCTTTCATGAACATTCGTTATGATCTTGTAAGTTTCTTATATGCCTATCACATGATGTTACATGTTGCATGATGAATCCCTTATGTGTTATTTGACTTTACTTAGAAAATAGTGCCTTAGGTGTGTGACTTGAATCTTGTATACCCCCCAACTTTCTCATCCTCTTGTTCTGCCCTTAGTTTTACCACGTCTAATCTTTTCTAAACTTATTCTCCACTATGTATGGAATCTTACGCCTCATATCGAGTGGATAAATTCCTTAGACACTATGTCTAAATCTTGGAAATCTCATCGAGGTTTTAATCCTAATAGCCTATAGGGAGGTGTGTGACACATAAACACCTGTA
This sequence comes from Flaveria sonorensis, assembly GCA_025506505.1. Classification (NCBI taxonomy): domain Eukaryota; kingdom Viridiplantae; phylum Streptophyta; class Magnoliopsida; order Asterales; family Asteraceae; genus Flaveria; species Flaveria sonorensis. The sequence goes on along the minus strand of CM046435.1, from coordinate 37,812,423 downwards.
TTCTAGATTTCCTGGCAAAAAGCCCTCGGGCTAAGGCAAGCATTTCGTAAAAATCCCACTGCGGGACCTGTTATGCTTACCTGGGGATTTCTGGGATGAGTGATAAATTATGGTCACCATACACATTTTCCCCAAGGTAATTGGAATTAAGTTACCTCGACGTGTCAATGTTCCTATTGGCTATGTGGTACCAAATGGAACCATCCTGTTTATATTTATAAATTTTGAGATTCGTGATTATTTGAACTGGTTTATCACCGAAATTCTAATACCTTCTTTATTTATATTTTATAGAATGTCTCGCCATCATGGAAAACGTGCTAGCTCCGACCAAAAACTCGCCGCTATGATTGCCCGGCAAATGGCTGCTGTTCTCCCTACCATGGTCGCCAAACTAAGTAGCACCCTACTGGCTAAGAATAGCAACAACATGAACGGGAATAATGGTGGGGGTGATAATAATGGCCATGGTGAAAACAGCAATAATCAAGGAGGAAATCACCGAACTTGTACTTTCAAACGCTTTAATTCATGCAAACCCACTAAGTTTAGTGGTAAGGAGGAAGCCACTAGACTTCTCGAGTGGTTCGAGAGCATGGAGAACACTTTCATTAATAGTGAGTGTCCCGGAGAGTTCAAGGTCCGCTATGCTGCGAGTGTCCTTCAACAACGGGCACTCACTTGGTGGAATAGTGAGAAGATAAACCGAGGTACAGAAGTTGCATTGGCACTCACTTGGGAAGAATTCAAGAATGACATGGTCCAAAAGTTCTGTCCAAGGAGTGAACTACAAAAGCTGGAGGAAGAATTTTGGAACCTCAAGCAAGATAGTGGCAACCACTTGGCTTATTCCACCCCACATCATGAATTGAGTATGCTTTTACCGCATATGGTAGATACGGTACCCCGTAACATTGAGAAATTCATCAAGGGGTACCACCACAAATTCAAGATGCTGTTGTGGGAAGTAGGCCCACGACCTTGGAGGAGGCAATAAACATCACCGCGCAGCTCACCGAGAATCACATAAGGGCTGGCACTTTGATGGTGAAGGGTACAAAATCAACAGCGAAGGTGACTCCCGAGGCGTCTAAGGAGGTGAAGGCTGAACCTTCATTCAAGGGTAAGAAGTGCAAGTTCACACCCGGCCGTAATTTTGCTGTGACAGCACCTAATGCTCCACAAAAGCAAGTTGTTATTGCAAACCAAGCACCTGTGGCAAGAGCTTACACTAGTCCACATTCGATGTGCAATACCTGTAAGTATCACCATGCGGGAAACAACCCATGTCGTAATTGCTCACTCTGCGGGAAATATGGGCATCTGGTGGCTACATGTCATCGTGAACCCAACAACGCTGCTATGGTTGCTAACCGAGCCTGCTACAACTGTCGCTAAACTGGTCATTTTCATCCATAATGCCCTCGACTTTCGAGGAATGTTCCACCGGCTCGAGGACGGGCTTTCAACATCAACACAAACCAAGCTCAAGTGAATAACAATGTGGTGAACGGTATGTCATTCTTTTTCCGTTACTCGGTCTTTTGTTGAATAAAATTCATACTTGCTTTCCCTATACCAATGATAGCCCTATATCTGAGCAGGTATGTATCTTGTAAATAATTGTTATGCGTCTGTACTATTTGATTCGGAAGCGGATAAGAGTTTTGTGTCCTTAGAGTTTGAACCTACTCTTGCTAAGCCAAGTTCTAAACTAGAAAAATCCTTTACGGTCGAAGTCGCTGATGGAAAATCTATCATTGTTGATGTCTTCATACATGATTGCATCTTGAGTCTTAACGAGCAAGAAATTTCCTATTGACCTTATTCCTATGCAATTGGGGAGTTTCGATATCATTATTGGCATGGATTGGTTAGCCAAACACTACGCGGAGATTATTTGTTTCAAGAAGTGTATTCGCATTCCACTACCTTCGGGTGATACTCTAAAAGTCTTTGGGGAGAGATCATCTAAAGGACTCAAGCTTATGTCGTGTAGCAAGGCCCGAAAGTGTTTGAGTAAGAATTACATCGCCTTTATGGCTTATGTAGTCAACATGAAAGCCAAGGGGAAGGAACTTAAGGATATTCTTGTTGTACAAGACTTTCCAGAAGTGTTTCCCGAGGATCTTAGTGGGTTACCTCCCGTTCGGGAAGTTAAGTTTAAGATTGATCTGATCCCTAGTGCAAACCCTATGGCTAAGTCACCTTATCATCTTTCACCTTCAAAAATGCAAGAACTAGCCAGTCAACTGCAAGAATTGACTGATAAGGGTTTTATTCGTCCTAGCTCTTCACGATGGGGTGCACCTGTGCTATTCGTGAAGAAGAAATATGGGTTGTTTCGCATGTGTATCGACTATCAGGAACTCAACAAACTCACCATCAAAAACTGATACCCTCTCCCTCGAATCGATGACCTCTTTGATCAACTCCAAGGAGCTACGCAATTCTCGAAGATCGATTAACGCTCTGGATATCATCCGTTGCGAGTCCAGGACAATGACATTCCAAAAACCACTTTTCGTACTCGATATGGACATTATGAGTTCATGGTTATGCCTTTTGGCTTGACTAATGCACCTGCTGTATTCATGGATCTCATGAATCGAGTATGTAAACCGTATTTGGATAAATTCATGATTGTGTTCATCGATGATATTCTCATTTACTCCAAGACAAAAACCGATCATGAGTTGCATTTCCGACAAGTTCTCGAACTTTTGAAGAAGGAGCAACTGTACGCCAAGTTCTCTAAGTGCGAATTTTGACTTGAAGAAGTTCAATTTCTAGGTCATGTGGTGAATAGCCAAGGAATTCACGTCAACCCTACTAAAATAGAAGTCGTGAAAAATTGGTGTGTTCCCACGACCCCAACTGAAGTCCTCTCTTTCCTTGGTTTAGCGGGTTACTACCGTAGGTTCATTGTAAACTTCTCGAAAATTGCGAAACCACTTACGGCGCTAACTCAAAAGAATAGACTTTTTGAATGGGGACCTGAACAAGAAGAGGCTTTCGAAACACTGAAACGCAAGTTGTGTAATGCTCCTATTCTAACCCTCCCTGATGGAAATGACGATTTTACTGTGTACTGTGATGCGTCTAGTCAAGGCCTTGGTTGTGTTCTCATGTAATGAGGAAAGGTCATAGCGTACGCTTCGAGACAATTGAAGGTTCATGAAGTGAACTACACGACCCATGATCTTGAACTTGGTGCCCTGGTTTTTGCCTTAAAGATTTGGAGGCACTACCATTATGGGATGCAATGCATAAGTCTACACCAATCACAAGATCCTTCAACACATGTTCAATCAAAAGGACCTCAACATGAGGCAACGGCGTTGGGTTGAGTTGATTAGCGACTACGACTGTTACATTCGTTACCATCCTGGAAAGGCGAATGTTGTAGCCGACGCGCTAAGACGCAAGATCCATAATAAGACTGTCTCACTTCAAGAAATTTGAGATCGAAGGCAATGGTTTAACACACTGGGAGAATTTGATATGGAGATTCACGTGGATGTCAACGAGGCTACTATCATGCTCCAAAATATAAGGATTGATAGTGACCTCGAGTTTTGGATTCGTGAGGCTCAACAAGCAGCGTTAACTGAAGAAAGTGAGAATGAAGAACTAGCATTCAATGTTCGGTCACAATTGGAAACAAAACCAAATGGCATGTTATATTTCTTGAACCGACTTTGGATTCCAAATCGTGATAACCTTCATAACTTCATTATGAACGAAGCTCATCAAACACGTTATTCTATTCACCCTGGGTCTGATAAGATGTATATGGATCTGCGTGGACAATATTGGTGGCTAGGGATGAAGAAAGATATTGCTTCTTATGTAGCAAAATGCCTCATGTGTGCAAGGGTCAAAGAGGGAACATCAACGACCTAGTGGTTTACTTGATCAACCCGAAATCCCTATGTGGAAATGGGAACACATATCCATGGATTTCATAACCAAGTTACCTCGTACTCCTCGTGGTCATGATAGTATATGGGTGATCGTTGACCGTTTGACCAAAACAGCACATTTCATACCAATACGAGACACTTATACAGTTTCAAAGTTGGCTCGTATTTACATTGATGAGATAGTGAGTCGTCACGGCGTGCCCTTACACATCATATCCGATCGGGATGCTCATTTCACTTCACACTTTTGGTCATCTATGCAAGAACTATTGGGTACTCAACTGGATCTAAGCACGGCTTACCATCCTCAAACGGACTGTCAAACCGAGCGAACCATTCAAACCCTTAAGGATTTGTTACGTCTTTGTGTTCTTGACTTTGGTGGTGCCTGGGATACGCATCTACCATTAGCGGAATTTTCATATAATAACAGTTACCACTCAAGTATCAAGATGGCACCATTCGAAGCTTTATATGATCATAAATGTCGTTCTCCGATTTGCTGGACTGACATTGGTGAAAACTTCATTACCGGTCCGGAACTTATTCAAGAAACGACCGATAAAGTCTCCAAAATCTGTAATAACCTTGAGGTGCCTAGAAGTCGACAAAAGAGTTACTTTGATTAAAGACATAAGCCATTGGAGTTTCAAGTCAACGACATGGTTCTTCTTAAGGTCTCACCATGGAAGGGCGTTGTTCGCTTTGGGAAGAAGGGCAAGTTAGCTCCACGATTTGTAGGACCTTTCAAGATTCTGAAAAGAATTGGGAAAGTGGCTTATAAATTGAAGCTACCTTCTGAACTTAGTGGGGTTCATCCTGTCTTCCATGTCTCAAACTTGAGAAAATGTTTGGCGGATGAAAATTTGCATGTTCCTTTGAAGGAGATTCAAATAGACGAGTCCTTGCATTTTGTTGAGAAACCTGTCGAGATTATGGATCGAACACTAAAGAAGACCCAAACAACTACCATGCCAATCGTCAAAGTTCGTTGGGAAAATAAACATGGAGCCGAGTTCACATGGGAACGCGAGGACCATATGAAGAAGAAATACCCCTATCTGTTCATTTAGTTTTATCTTTAATTTCGGGACGAAATTTCTTAAAGTTGGGGAGACTGTGACCTCTCGTATATTTGTTAAATTATTTGTTATTTCGGTTACCTCTTGTAAATGCTTGTTTAGTCATTAGCACAAATAGGAGGGCTCATTTGTAATTCCTTTTATCTTGATCTTATTTGGTATTTAGAATTATTATAATTTGTTTTATTATTAAATAATTAAGTTAACAATAATAATAATAATAATAATCATAACCTATGAAATAAATAAAATTATATAAGTCTAATTATATTTTTTTTCAAAAGTTAGAAAAACTTGTAATTTAATAACTTGGGAATAAAATAATAAAATTAAAACCACAGGGACCAGACTGTAAATTTGTTTTTTTTAAACAAACACAACTTTGGGCATTAAAACACAAACCACAGGGACTAAAGTGTAAACTTGTAAAAAAACCAAAATTTTTCCCCCTATCGCCCCGTAATTCCAGCGACTCTCCGGCTGCATATCCGGCAACTCCGGCGCACCTTAAATACTCGATTTTTACCCAATTAAACCCGAATTAAACCACCCTCTACACTCGTCCAGGGGTTTCGAAAGCTGCATTGGTTACTAATTGAATTCATTTGACGGTTTTGACTCATTCCATCAAAACCGAACCTCATTCAATGTATTAACACCAATCGACTTGAAACGGATCCAATCATGCGAGGGTTAATCACCATTTGAATGTTTCTAAGCTTCACACACTCCTAATTTCATCTAAAACATATTCAAATTACGGATTAACCACAATGTACCTATCGGACCTGCAACTTAATCAAATTCCAACGTCCGGGCATCATAAGCAATGATTGACAGAGGGCTTTTGATCTTATACATCATTTGAAGCTTCTGGTACCACAAATTTGATTGTAATCGACATTAACCTCTTGAACCGAAGTTACCCCAGTCGCGCCCTTGTTCGAACCTGTTTCAACCGATCCTACACCGAATCAGGTAAATTATAAAGTCCTTTTTCCTTTAATAATCATGGGGAGGTAAAGCCCCATGATTAATTCCATTAACATCGAGAGCTTGATGCTTAATTGGGCAGATTTTGATTTTAGGGTTTATGCGAATTGGGGGATTGTTTCTGAATTAGTTTTTATTATTTTGGGTTGCGTTGTAAGACGGGAAATATGGCATTGTCCCACTGGTTAAAGCGAAGGGGGAATGGGCAGGAGGTCCCGGGTTCGACCCCGGGTACCTGCAATGTTTTTTTAAAAAAATTCATTTTATTATATTATTTCCACCTTAGAAATTCTTAAAATATATTAAAAATCATTTTATTAGAAACTAAATAAAAATGTTCTTTTAAATTTTTAAGAATTAAACTTAATAAATCTTTTATTTTTACTTTGGAAGTTATAAAATTTGTATAAAATATATTTTTAAAATTTTAAAATTGTATAAAAATTATTGGGAATTAAATGGAAATAGTTTCTTTTAAATTCTCAAGAATTCTTAACTTATTAATTTATTCATTTATATTTTGAAAGTTATAAAATCTAATTTATTATTAACTTTAAAATTTTAAAGAAATTAATCTTCTTTAATTCCCAAGGATTTCAGTTTAATAAATTCTTCATTTTTATAAAATATATTTACAAGTTCAAATTATAAATTTGAGAGAAAATAAATACATATATGTTGTTGGATCTTAGATGCCCAAGACACATACAAGATTGATATGGTTAGTACGTTATGATCCAAGTCGGGTCATACACAATAACAAGCTAAACAAACACCAATAAATATTTATTTGTTGATGTGATCAAGCAAATAAATATTAATACCAATTTAGAAAATAGGTTTTCTAAATTATTGCATTTGAGATAAAACAAATTATATGGATATTTTGTTCATGAGATATTGTTTGTATTGTTATTTAAATAGGTTAAATAACAACAAATAATAGTGTGTGGTTAAGTTATAAAATTAAAAGGAGGTTTAATTTTATAAATATATAACAAATAATGAATCAAAGACATTTCAAATGGGGGGGAACCCATTTGAAATTTTCGGCCGCCCCCTTGGTGGTTGGCCTTGGGATTCTTTTGTCTTGTTTTAATACAAGACATTAACTAGTTCTTTCACACACCCAACCATCTCTCTCTCTCATACATGCAAAAGTTCTTCTTCTCTCTTTTCTCCTTGCAAATTTTTGGCAAAAGGAAAAGTTTCAAGAAGATTTTTGGTGTCAAACTTCCTAACAAGTTGGGTGTTTGCAAGAGCTTGTGGGTATACAAGCTTGAGGGCTTCTCTTTTGAAGGCTAGCATTCAAGAGCATCATCTCCTTCCTCTCATCCATATCACATTACCTTGTTCCTGAAAGGTAGTTTTAAGAACATCTTATGGTTGTTGTTTTTCGGTTTTGATAGCATTTCTTTTCACATATATGATCCTTGTTCTTGGGTTTGTTTCTTGAACAAAAATGGTTCATTTTCAGCAACTAAAACAAGTTTTAAGTCTCAAATATCTGCTGCGTTTTGATGTTTAAATGGTTAAACTACTTTCATAAAACTTGTAAGAAACCCAACAATGGCATCTAGAGCCGGTTATGTGGAAAACTTGCTTCAAAAGTCCAAGAAAAGTTAGTTTTGTTGGACTTTCTCAACCCATTAGGGGCTGTTTTGTTGTGGATGTATGAATCCCTTATCTTTCAAAGTTTTATCTTACATGCTTTAGAATAAACCTTGGAAGATTAACATCAAGTGGTTGATTGTTTTGTTTGGACAAAACCCTAAAGTTTTGGTTTATGTTGGCCGAAACTTTAAGGGTTAAAAAAGGGAGTTCATGGTTGTTCTTGGATGTTGTATTTGTTACATATTTTGGTGCATAACATAGCCTTGACCTAATGTGTTTTGGTTTTGGATGATTGTGTTTTGTCATGTTTGGTTTTATTCATTAAATGGTTGTAATAATAATTTTTGTGTTTGTAATTTTGGGTTGTAATTTATTTATTCATTGGTTATATAATAAATAGATTAGGTGCATTTCTTTTATTAGAAAAATTGTATTAGGATATGATTTTTGTAAAAGAAGATGCACAAGTTGGAGACTCAAGGGAAGATACAAAGGAAGAACTCAAAAGACATGGACACTTGAAGCATTTGGATGCGGATTCGAGTGGGAGTTCTTGGACACATTTTAATGTGTTATTATTAACCCTTAGGAAAGACCAAATGACAACACTTGTGATGGCAAACAAGTGTGGTCACCTTAGTGGCTATGGTTATGCACTTGTGATTGAATGGTTATGCTTGTTTGGTTGTTTATTTTATGTTGGTTGTTTGATATATGGATATGCATAACAAACAAATTAATAAACATTACAAGCTAAAATAAAATGGTTCTTTATCATCAAGTGGTTAATAAAAGGTTATTAAAAGGATTAATGATTTTAAATAAAAAGGGTTTTATTAAAAGAACCATAGGGTACCATGTATTTGAGAGCATGCAAATACAAGGTACATAAAGTTTTCTAAACTAGAATTATGAAAACTTAAATTTCTTTTGAAAACAAATTTAACACCGTCCTTTTACACAACACTTGAGTCACTTGAAAACTCTTAATGGGATAAAGGTCACCTAACCATTTTGAGGGAACTTGTGATTTGAGGTGGGAATGCCATATTTGTGGGATAAAGATCATCTAACCACTTATATTGGTAAACTCACATGTGTGTGTAAGTAGGGTGACTTGATTTGCAAACCATGTTAAATGTGGTTTAATAATTAAATATGATAATATCGTAAATACTAAAATTGATGTTTAAGTCGATCCCATACCTCTAGAAGTTGCAAAGGGTTGCAATTGTCAAACGTTGACTAACTTGTTAATTTAAATAATGGGATAAAGGTCACCTAACCACTATTTAAATGTAACGTTGGATTCTAAAATTTTAATTTGTGTAGACACATAAAAAGGTATTAATAATTAAATATGATAATATCGTAAATACTAAAATTGAACTTTGTTAAGTTTTGTAGATGGCCACCAACAACAATGAAAATAATGATATTCCGTCTGCTCATACCCTATCACTAAGAACCATTCTCCAAAAAGAGCGTCTAAACCATAACAATTTTATTTATTGGTTTCGAAACTTGAGAATTGTTCTCAAGCAAGAGAAACGGTCATATATCTTAGACGATCCGATTCCCGATGAACCCAATGAGGAAGATGAAGAGGCCTACATGAATTGGGTGAAATACACTGAGGACTCGGTCCAAGTGTCTTGCCTCATGTTGGCAAGTATGACTCCGGATCTCCAAAAGGAGTACGAACATCACGAAGCATACGACATGATAACCCAGTTGAAGGAAACGTTCCAACAACAAGCAAGGGTAGAGCGCTTCGAAACGATTCGAGCACTCCATGCATGTCGTATGGATGATACCCAATCAGTCTCGTCTTATGTACTTAAGATGAAGAGCCACATAGACCGCCTCGAAAGGCTGAATTGTCCCATCTCGAAAGAGTTGGCTACGGATTTGATCCTCAACTCTTTGTCAAAAAGGTTTGACAATTTTGTTATGAATTATAACATGAACGGTTGGGACAAGAACATAACTGAGCTTCACTCTATGCTCAAAACAGCCGAGGCAGCCATGGGTAAAAGGGGTTTACCCGTTCTCACCATCAATGAAGGTGGGAACAAGAAGAAGCCTCACCCCGCACCCAAGGCAAGTTTTGCCAAAGGTAAAGGGTACGTTGGGGGAAAGGGAAAGAGAGTGGTAAAAGTGCCACCACAAAACCAGTGGAGAAGAAGCAAAAGGTTGCTTTGGATGACCCATGCTTTAAGTGTGGGGAGATAGGACATTGGGCAAGAAATTGTCCTGTTCATCTCAAAGAGTTGAAAGCTAAGAGGGATGCCGGGCAGACCTCAGGTACAATTTTCATGATTCATATTGATCTCAATTTAATATCCTTTAACACATGGGTATTGGATACCGGATGTGGGACTCATATTTGCAATTTGTTGCAGGGGTTCAAAAGAAGTAAAGACTTCAAGAAAGGGGATGTTAGCCTCTACATGGGCAATGGGGCAAAAGTTCAAGTTGAAGCCCGAGGGGAATACATCTTAAAGCTTCCAAATGGTTTGGAAGCAATTTTGAACAATGTTTTGTATGCTCCTAGTTTGACTAGGAACATTATTTCAGTTGCCCAATTAAGACAATATGGTTATGTTTTGACATTTATTGAAAATGAAATTCATGTTTCTTTAAATGACATCTTTTATTTTAAAGCTACTCCTATTAATGGTATTTATGAATTGGTTCGTGAAAACACATTATATGATAGCTCGTTGTACCAAACCACCACTAAGAAGCTCAAATTGGATTTGAGTGACACCTATCTTTGGCATTGCCGTCTTGGTCATATAAACAAGAAGCGCATACAAACACTTTAAAAGAATGGTCTTTTAAAAGAAAGTGAATATGATTCATTTGATGTATGTGAATCTTGTTTACAAGGCAAAATGACTAAGGCACCTTTTAGTGGCAAAACCGAAAGGGCAAAAGATTTATTAGGTATCATACATTCGGATGTATGTGATCCTTTTAAGCCAATGACTAGGTATAATGAAAGATACTTCATTACCTTTACCGATGACTATAGTCGGTATGGGTATGTGTACTTGTTAAGACACAAAGATGAAGCTTTTGAAATGTTTAAAACCTTCCAAAATAAAGTAGAAAATCAACTCAACTAATCAATAAAAATTCTCCGCACCGATAGAGGAGGTGAATACCTAAGTGATGCTTTTAGAGATCATCTTAGAAGTTGTGGGATTGTCTCACAACTATCTCCACCTGGAACACCACAACACAATGGTGTGTCCGAGAGGAGAAATCGAACTCTATTGGATACGGTTCGATCTATGATGGCTAGAAGCTCATTGCCTCTATCATTTTGGGGTTTCGCTTTGCTCTCTGCGGCCCATATTTTGAATATGGCCCCAACCAAGAAAGTGGAAAAGACACCTTTTGAAATATGGCATGGAAGGGTTCCATCTCTATCATATTTAAAGGTGTGGGGATGTGAGGCTTATGTAAAGACTCCCACCTCAAACAAGTTAGAAAGTCGTTCCACTAAGTGTATCTTTATTGGATATCCTAAAGATTCTATGGGATATTATTTCTATGATCCATTGGAACAAAAGGAGTTTGTTGCCAAGAAGGGCGAGTTCTTGGAAGCCAAGTTCCTTATGGAAGGAGCTAGCAGTAGAACAGTGGATCTTGAGGAGGATCAAGAACCACAACCCGATACATGTTTGGTTGACACTAGCACTCAACATGAGGATGTTGAGGATGATCAAATGGTTGATCGATACACACAAAACGTTCGCAAATCTGGTAGAACTAGTAATCCACCTGAAAGATATGGAATTTTCATAGATGGATGCTATGTGGTAGATTCTGATGAACCAATCACATACCATGATGCAGTGTCCAATGTGGATTGTGACAAATGGCTTGAAGCCATGAACGTTGAAATGCAATCCATGTATGACAACCAAGTGTGGGACTTGGTTGTACCACCTCTTAACTCCAAGGTAGTTGGAAGTAAGTGGGTTTTCAAGAAGAAAACCGATATGCATGGAAACTTGGATACTTATAAAGCTAGACTTGTAGCAAAAGGTTTCACTCAAACTCAAGGGGTTGATTATGATGAGACCTTCTCGCCAGTTGCAATGCTAAAGTCTATTAGGATATTATTTGTCATAGCTGCTTATTATGATTATGAGATTTGGAAAATGGATGTCAAAACTGCTTTTCTAAATGGATATCTTGAGGAAGATGTCTATATGGTTCAGCCTGAAGGTTTTGTCGACCCAAAACATCCTAACAAAGTATGAAAGTTAAAGAAATCAATCTATGGATTGAAAAAAGCATCAAGAAGTTGGAATCACCATTTCGATGAAGAGGTAATCAAATTTGGATTCATCAAAAACGCTGATGAAGCATGTGTGTATAAGAAAGCTAGTGGGAGCATCATCACTTTCCTAGTATTGTATGTCGATGACATCCTACTATTTGGAAATGACATTCCAACCTTAGAAGGTGTAAAAACCTGGCTTGGAAGCTCTTTTTCCATTAAGGATCTTGGTGAAGCCGCCTATATTTTAGGAATAAAGATCTATAGGGATAGATCAAGGCGGTTGATAGGTTTAAATCAAAGTGCATACATTGATAAGATCTTGAAAAGGTTCAAGATGGAGAACTCTAAGAAAGGTACGGTACCTATTCAAAGAGGAACGATATTGAGTACGACTCAATGTCCATGCTCAAAGGATGAGCAAGATAAAATGAAGGGAATCCCGTATGCTTCTGCTATAGGATCCATCATGTATGCAATGATATGCACTAGGCCGGACGTGTCATGCGCTTTGAGCATGACAAGCCGATACCAGCAAAATCCTAGAAATAGTCATTGAATGGCTGTTAAAAACATACTTAAGTACCTAAGGAGGACTAAAGATATGTTCCTAATCTATGGATCTGGTGAAGAGGAACTCGTGGTAAAAGGTTACACGGATGCGAGTTTCCAAACTGATCGGGATGACTCACGATCACAATCGGGATACATTTTCATCCTGAATGGAGGAGCAGTCTCTTAGAAGAACTCTAAACAAGATGCAGTGGCATTATCAACTACAGAGTTAGAATACATCGCCGCTTCATTAGCAGCTCAAGAAGCTGCATGGTTGAAGAAATTCATTGCCGATCTAGGGGTTGTCCCTTCCATTCAGGACCCCCTAGAAATTTTTTGTGATAACGAGGGTGCAATTGCTCAAATCAAGGAACCCCGTGCACATCAAAAGACTAGGCACATTGAGCGGAGATTCAACTACATAAGGGATGAAGTTGAAAAGGGAAAGATATGTATTCGCAAAGTTCACACGGATCAGAACATTGCGGATCCACTCACGAAGCTCCTTGAAAAGGAAAAGCATGAAGGTCATACTTGTGCCATGGGACTTCGATATTCTAGCGACTGGATTTGATCTTGTAATCTTGTATTTGGATATTGGAACCTTTTATTACTTGAATGAATTATTTGGTTATAATTCTTCAACTAATGTTCCAATTTTGCATGTTTAATCCATGAGTAAATCATTTACTCTAAACGTCCGTAGTCGTTCATACTTGTGGGAACAAGTTTGAGGGTAAGACTATTATGAACTTAGATTGGTGGATATTCATATGGATGAATATAGAGCAAAGGGTTACGGCCAAAGTTCATAGATATTTATGGGATACAAATATTGGACTGACCCGCATCTTAAATATTACTACATGGAATCTCCTTGATTGATCATAAGTAAATTTGAGTAAAGGCGAATATCATTTGGTATCCTCTGACCTGAGATACATATTGGGTCTTGATATTCATCGGGTATTATACTTTGACTTAGTTCTTCGCTGTTCTGAAACATGGCAGTACATAAGACTAAATTCAGGTATAGCACGAGGTGATTGTGAGAGACGTATGTAATCAAGATGGGATTTGTCCCTCTTATTCGTTGAGAGCAAGATGTCTAAGGCTTGCTAAAGTTAAATCGATGGAGAATGGTCATTCTGTGTCTCTAGGATTTAACATGACATCTGTGACAAAAGGATAAATGATTGACTCACCTAAAACATTTTCGAGTAAGGTACTTGAAGGGGATGATGTTATTGAATGGCTCTTAGTCATACGTATTAAGGGTAGTAAACCGTTGTTAGGCGGTATTTACTGCTTGCATCAATCTTCTATGAATCTTGTGCAAGTGGGAGATTGTTGGATCTTATATGCCCAAGACACATACAAGATTGATGTGGTTGGTACGTTATGATCCAATTCGGGTCATACCCAATAACAAGCTAAACAAACACCAATAAATATTTATTTGTTGATATGATCAAGCAAATAAATATTGACACCATTTTAGAAAATGGGTTTTCTAAATTATTGCATTTGAGATAAAACAAATTATATGGATATTTTGTTCATGAGATATTGTTTGTATTGTTATTTAAATAGGTTAAATAACAACAAATAATAGTGTGTGGTTAAGTTATAAAATTAAAAGGAGGTTTAATTTTATAAACATATAACAAATAATGAATCAAAGACATTTCAAATGGGGGGAAACCCATTTGAAATTTTTGGCCGCCCCCTTGGTGGTTGGCCTTGGGATTCTTTTGTCTTGTTTTAATACAAGACATTAACTAGTTCTTTCACACACTCGACCATCTCTCTTTCTTATACATGCAAAAGTTCTTCTTCTCTCTTTTCTCCTTGCAACTTTTCGGCAAAAGGAAAGGTTTCAAGAAGATTTTTGGTGTCAAACTTCCTAACAAGTTGGGTGTTTGCAAGAGCTTGTGGGTATACAAGCTTGAGGGCTTCTCTTTTGAAGGCTAGCCGTTCAAGAGCATCATCTCCTTCCTCTCATCCATATCACATTACCTTGTTCCTGAAAGGTAGTTTTAAGAACATCCTATGGTTGTTGTTTTTCGGTTTTGATAGCATTTCTTTTCACATATATGATCCTTGTTCTTGGGTTTGTTTCTTGAACAAAAATGGTTCATTTTCAGCAACTAAAACAAGTTTTAAGTCTCAAATATCCGCTGCGTTTTGATGTTTAAATGGTTAAACTACTTTCATAAAACTTGTAAGAAACCCAACATATGTACATATTTAAAATGTGCATCTATTTTAATCATTTAAAATTTACAAATTTACTATTGCATTAAATAGTAAATAATAATTCTATGACGGTAAAAGTTTAACTTTTTATTAATTGATTTTTCCACAAAAATTCTTATTTAATCATTTAAATATTAAAATAATAACAAAATGTATCTATCTTATAACTTAAAATCATGGGCTAAATGATTTATAAATAACATCGTTATAATATCACATTGTTATCCAAAAATCCCAAATTTAAACCATAGATTCCCGAGTACCGTTAACATTATAATAATCATGATTAACTTAATACGTCGTTCTTTAGGTTGAACTTTAACAAATCTTCGGCGTTAGTACAAGACTTCATATTATTTATCCTTATTATTCATGAGAGTTTTTCATACCCCATTTTATATTATTTCACACGTTTGAGGGTGAAACATGTTAATCTTATTAAAAACATACTTGTAAAGACGTTTTATACTCTTGTAACACTCGTGCAATTCATCTTATATCTTGTCATGGTTATTTGGATTCTTGTGATTATTATGAGATTAACACTAGTAAAATACAATCATTAACTATTGCTAGCCTAGCGACGTCATACATCTATGGGCCTGACAAGACTATTTGGTGCTAAAGCCGAGGTTATTGTCGGCTCCTAGTGACGTATTCTTGATCACCATGGGAACCAAGTACACTTAGCTAATGTTATAATTTTGTTGTGGCCATATTTTTCAAGCTTTGATTGTTACATTTGTTGTCCATTTATATTGCATTATCTTTTAACCTATGACATGAATTGCCATCTTATTGTTTATATATATATGTATGTTCAATCTATGGGAAACTCACCAACATTATATGTTGACCGTATATTCTTAACATGTTTCAGGTAACGAACCCGCTTAGTATTGCTTAGAAGATATGATATCATCTAGGGATTTGGACCTAGAGAAAAATAAAGAGCATGCTTTGAGAACTTGAATGCTAAATTCTTATTATGTTATGTTTGTTTAAATTGAGACTTATGCTATGACAATGTTGCCATGAAATGAATATTTTAATAATATTTACACCTTGTAATAGTGTTGTGTGGCATGAACAATCTTAACCCTCACATCTCAACGTTTCCGCCGTTAAGGTTGGGGTGTGACACTTATGGGTTTTGAAGGGAAAGGTTGGGGTGGATTTTGGCGTGTCTATATTCGGCTAGGGCTTCGGTCTTGGTGAACTTAGCTTGTCCTTAGAGTTTCAGCTTTAGAGAGGTTATTTGTAAGGATGATCCTTTGTCTCTGTTCTAATTTATTCTTGCTATAGAGGGTTTACATGTGGATGTTAAGGATGTTGTTTAGGCCGGTTTACTTTCATGAGTTCGGGTGCTTATAAACAATGTTTGACTTTCTCGTCTTTTATAATGCTTACAATATTATTCTTTTAGGAGAGTGGTCAATGGACAATATTAGAAAATTTTGCAAGGGCTTTAAGATTTTTTATTTAGTTTTCTAGGGTTGAACATATATTGGTGTGTTGTTTTATCAAGAACCGTCGCTATGTATGTATAAATGGCACCCTAAATGGATTTTTTTTAACTGGTGTTCTTTGCAAACTTTACATGGTTTTGGTGCATTTATGAGTTTGTTTAGGTTTATGGATGTTCCGTGAATGAGATTCACGAAAGTAGCCTATTAAGCAAAAACTCAATCAACCTAATGATTGGGCGTCGGGGTACACCAACATCCGTAAATGGCACCTACGGAAGTAGTTGATCAATGTTACCCTTGTTAAGTTGCTTTAACCTAGCTCTAACCTTGACGTCAATGTGAGAAGGATCCTTGATTCTCATTCACAAAAGTATACAAACCATGTTAGCCATTCTAAATTTGTGAATGGATATTTTTTTAGCTTGCATGTGGTTGATGGGACAAGATACTACTATCACTATATTTTCGAATATTAGCGGCGACAAGTGTCGCCGCTATTACTCTAGAAAATCGCCGCTAATAAGTCACCTCTAATAATTTGTCTCTAATGACTAATAAATCGCCGCTAATAGGTTGTCGCTAATAATGTCGCCGCTAATAACCTTGCGGTCGCTGCTAATAATTCGCCACTATTTGTCTACTTTTAAAATTTTCTCGTTAACTATCAGCGGCGACATATCGCCGCTAATGGTCACTTTTTTTTAACTTTTTTTTAATTTTTTTTTAATTTCCAGTTTTACTCTCAAATAAATCTAGATTTCCTAATATTATACAAGTCGATCATGCTTTATAACCCTGCCAGCTCCAACCTGATAGACTACTACGAGCTGGAAAGTCATTTATAGTCCATAACAACGCCGTCTTCATTGTAAAGAACGTGTTTGTCGCTACGTCTTTAGTACGTACGCCTGACACCCACAACTGCTTAAGCTCATCCACTAACGGCCTAAGAAACACATCCATGTCCTTCCCGGGTGATTTAGGGCCAGGAATCAACAAGGACAACATAAATGAGGACTCTTTCATGCATAGCCATGGAGGCAGATTGTATGTGGTGAATACAACCGGCCACGTGCTATGAGCCGAACCCATGTTACCAAATGGATTAAAACTGTCGGCTGCAAGACCTAGTTGAACGTTTCGTGGTTCCCTCGAGAAGGTTGGGTACTTTATATCAAAATCTTTCCAAGAAGTACCATCAACAGGACAACGTATCGTACCCTCTTCTAATCGTCCGGTACTATGCTAAATCATATCTTTTGTCGTGTTCCTTGAAGAATATAATCGTCGTAATCTCGGGGTTAAAGGAAACCATCATAACACCTTGTGAGGTAACTTCTTGCCCTTTGTATTTGTATCGACCCACCTACTTTCATTACAAACGGGACATTTCTCTAACAAAAAGTTTTCTCCCCAGAAAAGAGCACAGTCATATTTGCACACATGTATCGACTCATATCCTAAACCAATCTTCTTTAATATCTTTTTACGCTACATAATGAGAAGGGGGAATTTTATTACCCTCGGGATGTGAAGATTGCAACAATTCAAGAAGCTCATCAAATGAGCTATTAGTCCATTTATTCTTCACCTTGATATGCATAAGCTTTGCTAAAAAATCAAGTGAAGAAAATTTAGAACAACCCAGATATAATTTTGATTGAACTTTCTCTAACAAGTTCTTAAATTTATCATGGACACTGCTACTCTCTTCCATAACATCTTCGATGACGTTAGCCATATCGTTTGTTGGGCCAACGTCATCTACAACTACAACTTCAGGAATTAAACTTTCACCATGATAGATCCAATCCTTGTACGTTCGGCACATGCCCCATATTTCTAAATGATATTTCATTTTAACCCATCCTAATAATCAGGTATTCTAACATTTCATACACGGACATCGAATCTGGCTATAACTGTCGGTGAGTTTTTCGCACATATCTATAAAAGAGTTGAGTCATTGTTGATACTCAGGTGATCTACGGTTCGGATAAAGAAGCCAACTTTTATCGATAGACATGTTTATGGAACAACAATATAATTTAGGATTTAAGTGGATGAAAAACTATCCACGAACCATGAACAAAAAGTAGGACAACGGATTGAGTAATCAAAAGGGTAGGCTGTTATACCCATTTTTTGAATATCTTATCTCATACATGAATGTGCATTACTTAATTATTTGTTTAAAAAAAATTCAACAGCATTTCCTTTTAGCTCTCAAGTATATACAGATAGAAATATATACCTGAGAAGCAAAGAGTAAATGACAACCAAATTTTTCTTAAACAAACAATCATGTAATACACATTCATAATGCATAACAATAAGGAATTACTATAAAAATCAAATGAAAATGTGACATTGTTTAAACATATTGAAACATTATTACTATTGGTTCAAGTAATGTCACGTTTCTTTTGGTTTTCTTAGTAATTTCTTATTCTTGTTTATTATAGCATACTATTTTTGTTTCTCGTAAATTAGAGTTTAAACCTATGATAGTGAAGTGTTATTTGGATCATATAAATAGCAACAATAAAATAAACAATTTTATAAATGTAAATAATACAAATTGAAACTTAATCGACAAGAATCACATAAATTAGCTTCTAATTAATCACTAAATATCTCAATTACCTTAAAAGATATCTAAACAATTTTCAATTAATTTTCAACCAACTAAATAGCACCATCTAAACAATTTTCAACCATTTAAACAAGTAGTTTACCAAACACCAAATACTCAATTAAGTTTTAATCAACCAATAGCAAAATACCCAATTCCATTTAGTTCTAACCTACAAAACACATAAATACATTCATCAACTTAACATAAACTCTAGCATATATTATATGTTATCTCATAAATACATTTAGTTCAAACCTACAAAATACACAATTACAAAAATATATAAATACATCTATCTCATCTTTAACAAGTTGGGATTTGAACAACAAACAAACAAACATAAAAAAAACTTACCTTAAACTCAAGCAACTAGAGGTGGTGGTGGCGGTGACTTCCAGCAGATGAGAGCCAGATCCGGTGGAGTGGTGGGAGCCTATTTTGGGGACTCAAGCAACTAAGTTGGTGTTTGAAAAATAAACAAAAGAACATAAAGAAAAATTACCTCAAGCAACTAGAACCGACACTTAGAGGTGGCGGTGGTGGTGACTTTCGGAAAACGGGAGGCGGCTCTGGTTGAGTGGTGGGAGGAGCCAACTGCGAGGTGGTGACGATGGGGTGTTGGGGAGCCGATCCGTGAGGTGATGACAGTAGGGTGTTGGGGAGCAACCTCCGGCAACTGTGGGGTGTTAGGTGGCGACGGTGGAGTGGCAGAAATTGACCGAAAATCGGCGGTAGGGGAGCAGGCGACGGTGGTGTGGAGTTGTGGAGGGAATAATAGGATGTGAAAGGAAACCAATCTGGATATTAAGGATCTGAAGCAATAGCGGCGACAAGTCGCCGCTAATAGTGTCGCCGCTATTGCCTATGTATACGATCCAATGCTCGTCGTTAGATCTTGTTTCTAATGAACGACCAGATCTAGGTTAGTACACGTGAAACGGATCGGAAGCAATAGCGGCGACTGTCGATGATTGTCGTCGCTAATAGTGTCGCCGCTATTAAGAAGATTTCTTGTAGTGATACGACAAATACCATTTTTGGAACTTCCTAGGGTTGTTGCAAATGTCTGGTTTGAAACCCTCCCCGTATAAACATGATATAAAATTAGTTTTAGTATAAATTATTTATACTACATAACTATATATATAAATCAGTATAAATTATTTATACTATTTAATTATATATCTCTGCTATTATATAATACACTAGGTTATAATCCCGTGTATTACACGGGTTAAATAAAAAAATACTAAATATTTATTAGTGAAGAGTTAGTAACTGTAAAACGTTATTTTGACTAAGATATAACTGAAATTACGTGTGAGTAAGTACTTTGATTAATTGATAAAACAGTTTTATTATTTCTAAAACTTTTGTTTTAAAAAAATATTTCTTTGATAAAATTTATTTTTTTATCAATATTTAGCTGTTTAAAAATTCCAGGTTTGTTTTGTAATTTTTTATATAAAACATTTATTTTATAAAAGAAATGATTTTGAAATAATTTCATTACTTAAAAAAGTTTCACTGTCTC
The DNA here is from genome assembly GCA_025506505.1 of Flaveria sonorensis. Lineage (NCBI taxonomy): Eukaryota > Viridiplantae > Streptophyta > Magnoliopsida > Asterales > Asteraceae > Flaveria > Flaveria sonorensis. Next base: position 37,792,053 of record CM046435.1, on the reverse strand, counting down.
AGAAAAAATTCATAGTTTTAAAAATTTTTCTTTTTGAAAAGTGAATTTTTTGATCAAAATACTTAGCTTTTATTTAATAAAAAATGATTTTTTAATATTATTTAAAGAAAAACTTAGATTTATAATATAAAAAAAGAAAAATAAAAAGATTTAAAAATTAGTTATTTGTTTTTTTTAAAATAAAATAAATAATTTAGACGAGAAAATAAATTAGGCAGAGATGCGTAAAAAAATATAAACGAATATTAGGATCGTTAGTAATTTCGTCAACCTTGGTAAGATGCGCCGTTTCATTTCCCCGTTTGGTTTCGTACCATCCCCACCCTTTCAAGTTAAATACCCCAACGGAATCGATCGGCATTACACCTACAACTGAACCATCGGTGTTACCGACCGGCGTTACACCTTCACCGATTGAGTCGATTCAATGCTATAAGTGAAACCGCCATTCAATTGGTCGTAATGGTTAATGTATGGTGGCATTGAAGTCGCCAACTCCAACCACACACCCCTTCAGACTTCAGTAGCACTTACACTCTTTAATTGGTAAGTTTTGGTTGCCTTCGTAGAGTTGGAACTTTTTTCATATTTTTGTTTTGAATGAAACCATCAAATATGCTATTCTTCATTGACTGACAGATTGGGTAGTGAGGAGATATGTGGTGTTGTTGATGCTGGAATTTTCAGTTTACGCAGGTATCAGCAAATAACTTGTTGATAATAAGGATAATGAAGTTCATCTGTGTAGCTACTTTGCTGGGATTGGGGAAGCAATAAGCAGGTTGCCCGCTTGGAGGAATCTCATATGGATGATGTCACCCAGGTTTGTTCTGCTTCTATGGTTTTCTTCATATTCAATACAAATGATTTAGATGAAGATGATCCAGTTTGCTTCTTTTTAATATTGTTCTTATATTAAAACAGTAAACTATTTTTCATTAACCGGATCTTTTCCAAGACTTTAGCTATTATCACTTTTTGTTTGAATGTTTGAATATTTTATACATTTGTCGTCCTAATTGGTTCGTTTGTGTGGTTTTTAGGGTCGAACTATGATGACCATGATAAATTGCAAAATGCGTGCATACTCTTAACATAGGTTGGGTTGCTTTTATGAATGCATCTGCAAGTCCTTCAACTGATTTAGCTGATGATATAGATGATTTCTTATTTTTGTTGTCATATGTATATAACGTTAAGCTGGGTTGTTTTTAAAAGTTTTGATTTGCAATGAAAACGTCCAAAGCAAATTAAACTGTCCTTTGCAGGATATGGTGGAGCCGTGAGTTTTAACCAATTCATGGCATCTGCTAGCTGCCCAACCTATGTTATGTTTAAAATTTTGAAATTTGAAGCAGGACAACATAAACTTATGCATTACACAATTTTATCTACATTTTAAATTGATCTGCATTTTGCAATTTTAAGTACTACAATTTTTAAGTAATCTACACATGGGTCAATTTGATAGTTCGGTTTTTAGCTTTTACCATGTTCATGTGACCTCGTGTTAATATGTAAATATTAACTAACTGATCAAAATAACTTTCAATAGTCTTGGTTAGTGATTGCAGAAGTTTTAGTGAACTCTAGACATTAGGCTTACTCTTGGTTAATGAAGAAAATGTAAAGATACAGTTTGATGTTGATTTGTTTGACTATTTTATAAACCCAAACTAACTTTCAACTTCATATTAGTAGTAATTTTTGTATCTTTTAGTTAAAAAAAAGTGTCATGGCTAGGCCTAAGTTGTGGTCTGGCTGGTGATGAGCTGTAGTTGGTGTTAACTTTCAATAGGGTAATGGGTGGGAATTGGTTTGGGTCATATTAGGTTTGGTATATATACTCATAACCTCACACAAATGCTAGATTACTAAATATTCACAGCAAAACAACAAATTAAAAAAGAAAAAAGAACATAATCATATAACATGAAAACTCTCTTTAAAAAGAAATATTGCAAATTTCATTTTTAAAAGAAACCTGTTCATTACAAGATTACCCCTTAAAAATTTGCAAAATCTATCTGAATAAAAGAATACTTACTAAGCAGACAGAAATATGATGATTTATTCACTGCAGCTGCTGCAAATGATTAAGTTAGTCATTTTGAAATTGTCTTAAGAGCTTCGGAGACTGTTGGTGCAAGTTAAGGTCCATCTCATCTACATTTCTACCCACTCTTCCTTTCAATATCCCCTAAAAGCGCCTGATTTCCTCTATTATAGGTCTCTGGTTCGCATCCAGCTTATAATGGTGTCTGCACTTAACCCCTTAATTTGTATCCAGATTTATATGAATTTTACGTTTAACCCCTTAGCATAGTGATTGTTGCTTCCATTCTTGTTCCTTGAATGGGTGGTGGCTCTGTGAGTCTTTTATAGTATATTTTCTTTAAACTTTAGAACACATACAAAAAGGTAAAGTGTCACACTTATAGGTTAAATAATATAATATTTTAACTAAAGTTTGTTCATTTTGAGCTTTATAGGGTGATATGGCCCAAGTAATTCAAGCATTGTTGTTAATGTCGAGATTAAATGCACTTTTGGGAGCATTACTTGGTAGTAGGCTTCCTATAGTCATGGGACCTTCATTTGCTTATATTTTAGCCGTGTTGTCAATCATAAATGATTTTAGAGATGAAGATTTCTCATCTAAACATGAGGTATATAACTATATTTAGTTTAGGTATATAACTATATTTAGTTTTTTGATGCAAACTTAGTTCAGTTGGTGCACTCTGTTTGAAAGCTAGGTCCAATTGTGATAGTTTAACAACCATATTTTGTGAACTTGTCATTTAAATTGAGTTATTGGTTAACTTACTATTGAACTTGATTTACTGGGGTTTTGTGTTCAAATAATTCAAACATTAAATTTAGCATTTGGTTTATTTATATAATCTTTTTCTCATTCTCAGATTTTGAGTTTTGACGTCTATACATACATAGTGAGACCGTCAACTTGATAGCAATTGAATTATATTGACTTTACTATGTTTAACACCGTAAAGTTCTAAACCCAAGAGTAATGTGTTCGTATCTCATCTCCGCCGCGAAGCGCGGGCTTTTTACTAGTATGTATGTGTGTGTGTGTGTGTATATATATATAGGGTTAGGATCTTTTCAGAACTCTTAAAGATTGCGAGAACTACGAGAACTCATCCTAGCCATTGATTAATATAGTTTTTATTTTTAATTTAAATTATTCATAAGGGTATTAGTGTCATTTTATATTTTGGTATTAATAGTTTCTTTTTTTTACTCTATTTAATTAGGATAGTTACAAATTTGTCCTTCATTCAATTCCAGGAACAAATATCAAGAATATATCATGCTAATATAATCATCATCTTCAACGATACTATCGATCTTCACTTTCAAAATTTAAATTCTTGTTAACAATTCGAAATCATATTTAAGGTAATCATGTTCATCATGTCATCATCTTCAACTATTTATACACCATCAATCCTCACAATAAACATTAAAAGTCCAATTAAATCAATTCATTTTTGTATGAAATTGCGTCCCATAAAGGTATTAATACGATCGCTACTCTGGTTGGTGAGTTTTATCCAAGATCGAATAGAGCAAATGTTTATTAAAGTTAATGTTGATAAAGAAAGTAATGTTGTAAGAGCTGATTAAAAGAGGAGGAAACGTATTTTTCGTTACCATGGTGTTTTCGATTATCATGATGGTAGAAATTGTCATTTGAAACAAGAGTAGTTTTCTTTGTTTTTGGAAAGAAGTTAAATCATTGATTAATTAAAATGAATTTATAATATTTTAATTATTGGTGTTATGGCTAAAATTGATATAATTTTGGTATTTCTACTTTTGTTGTAAATTTATGTATTTTAAGTTTACTGTTATTTTTTTGTTTTCTTAAATTTGTCTTTTTTACATATATGTAAATACGTTGAAATATCGATTAGCCAATAAACTTTCAAGTTTGTCAACGGCACTCTATATAGATCAATAACATTTTTACATGTATGTACATGAATATTGTTAATACAATATTTTATGAGATTGTACCCTGATAGACATATTTTCTAACATAGTGTCTTAAAAATTAATATATTTTGATGTGTTCTTTTATTTATAAACGGGTGCCATTATTTGCTTAAAACTCTCTATTTATTTTTCAGAACAATTTCAAAAGTAATCAATATCGTTCAAAACCACTACCCATAATCACCTCATTTGTCGTTACCATGGTGTTTTCGATTATCATGATGGTAGAAATTGTCATTTGAAACAAGAGTAGTTTTCTTTGTTTTTGGAAAGATGTTGAATCATTGATTAATTAAAATGAATTCATAATATTTTAATTATTAGTGTTATGGCTAAAATTGATATAATTTTGGTATTTCTACTTTTGTTGTAAATTTATGTATTTTAAGTTTACTGTTATTTTTTTGTTTTCTTAAATTTGTCTATTTTACATATATCTAAATACGTTGAAATATCGATTAGCCAATAAACTTTCAAGTTTGTCAACGACACTCTATATAGATCAATAACATTTTTACATGTAGGCACATGAATATTGTTAGTACAATATATTATGAGATTGTACCCTGATAAACATATTTCCTAACATAGTGTCTTAAAATTAATATATTTCGATGTGTTCTTTTATTTATAAACGGGTGCCATTATTTGCTTAAAACTCTCTTTATTTATTTTTCAGAACAATTTCAAAAGTAATCAATATCGTTCAAAACCTCTACCCATAATCACCTCATTTGGATACATTTCAACTCTAATAAGTTAAATATCATGTTAGATGTTATTAATTATTTTTACCTATATGTAAATCAGATTAAACCCACAATATTAATACGTATCCAACTTTCACCTTGTTTAATCAATCTTTTTAGTTACGAATGACCAAGATAACAAGAAATTCGCTAGTGTTCTATGTTCGTAGAAGTTTAAATTACTAACATTAAATCATTACTTTAATTTATTTATTTACTATTATGTAATCTCACATATAGTTTAAGCAGCTCAGCCTTTCACAAAACAATGTTACTTATATGATCATTATATTTATTATTTATTATTTAACTTGATCTGTATGTAAAACAACATAAACATATGCATCTAATATGTTTACTATTAATTTTTATGTATATGTTAACCTGCTGAAACTTACATAAAACGGTCTTTTTTGTTTCGTTTTACCTATATGTAATCAACATATAATGACATATAATATTTCAAATAGATCTAAATACACAAACATATAATTAATACAAGTAGAATATAATTACCAAAAATTTACTATTAATTTTATCACCCATAACATGCCAAACTAGTTTGATTGTTCTAAAACCAAAAGAACAACAATGTTAGATGAACTTTAAATTAAATAAACCATCAACAAATTTTCCTAACAGTGGCCACGTCTTTTGACTCTGTCACTTTGTCCATTATCATCATATTCAGATTACTCGACTTTGATTGGGTTAGTGGGCTTGGTTGTAAACTTGAAACTCCTTTTTTAGCAATCCTATTGCTTAACCATCCTTCCGCAAACATTAAACACATATAATATTGAAAACATAATGAATTTTTTTCTAATTTCCACTACATATCAAATACAAAAAAACATTAATGACACTTACTTTGCCCCCATTTCCTAAATGTATCATGATGCCTGTAACATCAATATGATAACCATGAGAAACAGATTTAAAAAATCATGTGTCAAGTCGTGTGTGTGTTCACATACAGGTGAAACAGTAACAAAATAATCTTATTCAACAAACAGATATCAATACTAACAAATTTACCTATGTGTTAATCTTTGTTTTTTAGATGATTTATTAAGAGACATACAAACAGATCACAAAAGTTTAAGCATACGTAAAACAAGACAAATCAATAGCATCATTTACATACATATGTAAATCTTAGAATATCCCAAATTTATAATACCTTAAACCCTTAATTTTTTTATTAGATCCTTTTAAAACATCAGTAACCTATCCTTATTATCAAGCCCTAATCTTGCATTATATACAAAAAAGAAACCAATGATTCTACCCACATATAAATGGTATTTTACACAACTGAAACTCAAAATCCAAATATTATACACAAGTATTGTCAATCAAAATCAAAATCAGCGCCCCTTTTCGAACGCCACACATTAATACGATTTTAGCCAAGAATTTTCACAATCATCGCGACTCATACTCAAAATCTTATTCTGAACGATTCTTGTAAATACGTTTATTATGTAAAATTATACAACCATTACCTTACCTGAATGAAAAATCAAAAGCCTCAATTCTCCTACAACCCCAGTCACACCACAAAGTCGTACTCAGTAGAAACTCTAGGCCTGATTTCCAGAGGATATTTTCTCAATACATTCATAAAGGAATACAATTTTTTATTAGAATATCAAGATACGGTAATTTGATTGTTTCCGAAAATTAGATGATTGTAAATTTACTCATGCCCTTTTTACAACTAATTAAAAGAAAAAAATGTTTCTTTTTGCATTATTGCCCTTTTTAATCCTAGCCATTGATCAACATAATCAATGATTAATTAAAATTCTATTGGTTCTCAGTTTTAGAGGAGTTCTGCCATGAACCTAACCCTACACACACACACTATTATATAATGCATAAACGTAGGGTAGAAATGTAATTTTACTATTTCTGTAAGACACGTCCCTTCACCTCTCTGACAGTCCGTTCCCGTCTCCCCATTCCCTCCGGCGAGAGTTACTGCCACATTCATCCGCCATTAATCAATCCCTTTAATCGGTTAACCTCCATCAACGCTTTAAATTCACTTCATCGGTTCATCTCCATCGCTATATATATATATATATATATATATATATATATATATATATATATATATATATATATATATATATATATATATATATATATATATATATATATGTATATATATATACTAGTAATATTTATACTAGTTATTATTATTTTTGTGGTAATTCTAGAGTTCTTGGTAATATATAAATGCTAATAAAAATAGAGGTAAAAATATGGTTTTTAGGTAACTTTGGCGTAAAATAATTGCATGCGAGCATTATTTTGAAAACTTAAAGTTGACTCGTGTCAGTAGTATTGCTTCGTAACCAACCAAACAGTTTCAAGAATGGACTTAAGACGAGCGAGATATACGCGATCAAAGTCAAGTGTTTGGAATTAAAATGATGTGAAAATGTAGTTTTATGGTCTGATTTTCAAGCGGGGCCTTTCGAATTTCCATGCAAGTCCGTTAAATTTTTAAGCGGGTACCTCAAATTTTGAGGATGGTACCTCACAAACTCCACAAGAGTACCAACAGTTTGTTATAGATTACTGAGAGGGTAGCTCAAATTTTAACAACTCACATGCCTAGTCACTTTTCAATATTTTTTCAAATATGTTTTCGTAGGATCGAATATTGTAATCGTATTGTTGTCGTTTATTAGATCTGTGATACGGAATCTCACTTACCTGTTGATGATTTCAAGTGAAGATCTGTTGCAAGATTTAATGTATGATGATAAATTAATGATGAACAATTCAAGAACATATATTCATAAAAATTTCATTCATTCATATGGATGATGATGCTAGGAGATTACAAAAGAAGTTTGTAAGAAAATCTCTCACACACACACTCAATCTAATTGTTTCTCTCACCAGACTGATTCTCTCTGTTTTCTATTGTTAGTGCTTACAATGCTTAGAGTCTAAAAATGACTACATTTAGTCAATTTATACTTTTTACATAAATGAACAAAATTACATTTAAGCCCTAATAATTACACAAATATTCTTCTAAGTCTGATAAATTGTCTGTTGCTGATGCGTGACTGTTGGATGGCTGACGTCATTCGGGACGACCGCTGATGTTGACTGTTGACTTTGACCACGGTTGACCAAGTTTGACCAAGTTTGACTTTGGTCATTTTTCTTCATTTTGATCATATTTTCAGCGTAGTTTCACCGTTTTGGTTTTGATAATCATCGTGTGATTCGGCACTTAGGTTTTGGTAAGTATCATCTTCAAATAGTCCAACAATACTCTCCCTAAGATGATGCTGCCAAAACCTCATGATTATCAAAACCTTGGATGTTGATTGATGTGCAGTCTTGAAGTGCAGTCTTCTCTCCATTTTTTGTAGAATCTTCTTAGAGGCTTCAAAAAAAGGCATTGAGCAAAAAGACTGTTTCGGCACATGATGGATGTTTCATCAGCTTGATCTTCTAGTCTTATTTTAAAGACTTGAAAATACACCCATTTGCATACACTGGGATTGCGCAGGTAGCAATATCAACAGCTTTATCTCAACTTCAAAAGTGAAGGAGAAGCATCAAACATTATTCAGACTTGACATATACTCTCTGTAAGGATCTATCTAAAGATTATGAGGCTGATGCAACCAAAGATCTTCCAACATGCACTAAGAAACAAAGATGAACTTGTTACGGAAGCTTTACACTCTCTAAAACTCTAAGTGTAAAGTCTTCCGAAGCCAAAAGTTCAGAAGAAATTATTTCGGAAGCTTTACACTTAACTGAAAATATTCCAAGTGTAAAAACTTCAGAAGCCAGAGGCCAAGTTCTTCCGAAGCCAAAGATGAAGTCTTCCGAAGCTTCAAAGACGAAGTCTTCCGAAGCTTTAAAGACGAAGTCTTCCGAAGCTTTAAAGACAAAGTCTTGCGAAGCTATTTTGCTGTGAAGACTGATTTCTTCGAAAGACAGAGAAAATATGCTTTCTCCGATCTACTTTTGATAAAGCTGACCAATTTTCTGCTGCAACTCTGATAACTCACTAACTTGTATGAGTTGGTTAAACTTTCATGCTTTAGTGAATAGTAGATAAAGTCTTTGCCTGTAATTTTCTTCTTTTGTTCCTTTAGACTTTTTGTACTAGGAAAATTCAGTGAGCTAAGACATGTCATAGTCACTAGTCAAAGGCAATCTGCCTTTTGACTTTAGATTGATCTTGTTGTCTAGATCAGTCAATTCCAACTGTCCTTCCAAGTATTGACGGTTGTAGGTTGTAGTATAAAAGAGTCTCAGGTCCTTGTGTTTTAGATTATGCTTGGAACACTTGTAATAGAACTTGAGATCAATATACAACATCCTTGAAAACTAATACTTGTGTTATTGTTCTAAGTTCTGTCTTATTGTTACTTGTGTTCCTTGTATCTTCAAAGTTTCATGTTCCCTATTTCAACTGTTAAGTGATCTAAGATCACTCCTCTTGTGAAAATAATTGTAGTTAACACCCTAACCCGGTCCTGCACTCTCCCTCAACAAAAGCTTTGGAGGGTGAGGAACTTTTGTGTATGAGACACCAAGAGGAGGATTCTTAGTTCTCAGTAACTGGCAGGAGATATTTGAAGGAAGCAGGAGTGTTCACTTAACATCTTGAACTGAATGAGAAACTCAGGCATGTTGTGTAATTCATCACCTGTAAAAGTCTAAATCCTCTTGATAGAGGTATTGCATGGAAGTTTCACTCCTAAATCAATAACACATGTAAATCTACCAAAACTAAAAAAATACTAGAAATAAAAAATCTTTTTGGAATTTTAGATTTTTCAAAATTATGATATTTACAAGCATGAATCCTTCAACTGCAATGAGATCATACTAATCCAAAATCCTCTACATCTAAGAATTTAAAGTTGGAATACACATAGACAAAGAACAAAGTTGATTGTAAGTATGTTTGTCCACTTAAACTCTTGCAAGGATCTATTTCAACACTTTGTGATATTTATCATGTTTATGTTTAATTAGATAGCTAATTGAGTACCCCACACTCAGAAGTATAGAATAATAACCCTCCTTATGAAATGCAAGATGGCACTTTATTACAACTTGAACCATGCTACTTAAAGTATAAATTCTCATGATATGATCCACTTTGGGATTCTTTTACACTTTACTTTGGAAGTTGATCCATATTGGGATTCTTTTAGCTTTGATCCACATTGGGATTCTTTTCTTTGCCTTTTTAGCATGCATCAGCACTTTTAGTGCAAGGTCAACTAGGTCTGTGTTCAGCACAACAGAAGTTATTCTTGTGTTTACTCCAGGTCTGTATTTACATACAACAAAGGAGAAACAAATGTTTTTATCAATGAGAAATTTATATATCATTTTCGCATGGTGTGTTTAGGTAACCACACAAGCAAACACTTAGAAAAGTCATTGCTTACTAATACCCTAAGATTGTTTTGGTCCACAATGCATATTGATTTAGTTCATCATAAATATGCTTATCTTGAATCCAAGCTGAGCCTACTAACATATCGAGCATTGTCAGTCTTTATTGATCTGAAAAATAGATGCAGAAAATAGTAGATGAGTGTACTATCATTTTTCATGTGAATGCAGAAAGATTCAAAAATAATTACATAATAGTAATATATATATATTTTTGGACTTTTCTTGATTTTCTAATTTCTTTTTAGGATTTTTGGTTTTGAGAAAATAAAGAAATGGCATATGTGTTATCAAATCAATAGAGATCATCAACAGTTAGTCCATGTAGCAATGTAATCAGACTAAGCAGATGGAATGAAACATCGGTTGTTTCTTGCATTGCCATCATAGTTTCTATGAATGATTGATGTCCTGCATTGAATCATGATTAATTTCTGCTCCATATGGCTCAGTTGCATCATAAACATCATGAGCAGGAAGAACGTTCCTATCATGGGAAGGGATCAGCCACTACTAACTTTTCTTTGGTTGGCAAGCCTCCATAAATATCCCTATCACACTAGCAAATCAGTTAGATATTTCAACCCAGGCCATTACTATCCTGAGCTGTCCATTAGCATCTTTATATGTGACTTGCTGGTATGTGTATGATTTTGCTTTATCTGATGATGTATCAAATTCACCTCCTGAAATTGTTTTCTTTCTCCAATATTGTTTTGATTTTATACCAACTGACTCAACTTTAGTTTGTTTATGAAAAGGAGTTTATTTGGCTTTTGAAAATCTTTTGGTTGGTTTAGAAAATCTAGTTTGCTTTTGAAAGTTTTATGAAGGTGTAGCAAAAGATCTGTGTTCTTGATCATGTTTGTTTCTTCTAGGCATGTGATCATATTCATCATAAGAATTATAATCATGATTATAATAATTTGATGGATGTGATCTTCTATGATAGCCATTTTGCCAAGTATTATTCCTATATCTATCATACTTATGTTGTGTGTATGACCTAGGATAATGTTTTGGTGACCAATAATCATGAATATCATAATGTTTAAAATCATACCCATGCTGATGTGATCGAGGAGAAGAGTAGCTATGACGTCTGTTGTAGTACTCATGCTCCGATCTTGGTGAGTACGACTCTGATGGATGATAAGATCTTTGACCTCTTCTGCGTAGTGATATTGGAGAGATGTTGTATGAACACTCTGAAGTGGTATGATTCTCCATGTCATAATTTAAGTAGTAAGGAGTAGGTCTGGATCTTCTTCCCTTAGGCTTGGATGATAAAATTGGATTTGATTGGAACTTCACAGCCTTTTGTCTTGGTTGTTTTTGTTGCTTTCTCTTGTGAGGACATATATATGTATCACTCTTAGTGTTTTTACACTCAGACGTGTTATGTGAATTTGAATTCCATGTCTCGTAAAGAATTGGTTATTGTTTTGAAGTTTCTAATGTAGCTTTTAAGGTTGATGGTTGGTTTGGATCAGGTGGAGAAAATTGGTCTGATTTTTCTTCTTTCTTTTAGATTTGGTTTTCTTCCTCTTGACCTGTTTTTGATTTCTTGTACCTCAGGCTTCTGCTTGTTCTTTGACTCCATCTTAATCTTTGCCTTCTGTTCGACCTTTGTTAATTCTGGTTCAAGAAATTCAGCTAGTTTGAATTTCTCATTGAGAACCATAGCCTTTTGTTTGTTGTCAGGCTTTCCTGCTTTGGATTTTTGTGGCTGTGTTTGTTTTGGATTGATTTCTTCAATGACATGGTTAGTACATGTCAATGTTGCTTTGTTTGTTTAGCTGGTTTCTTTATCACTTTCAGCATTTGCAGGATCTCCATCTTGACCATCACAGTAATGAAAGGTTTCATTCTGTGGTGATTCTGGTTTGAGGTACAGCTTTGATGTTGTTTCAGGAGAAGTGATTTGAGTAATAGTGGATGGTGGATGAACATGCGTATTTGAATCTTCTTTGACTGGACTTGTCATTGAAGTTGGCATTTCTGTGTAGTTATCATTGTAATGAGGAGGAACAACATGGTTTGTAGTTCCAACACTCTTCTTCTGATCTCTTTATGCATCAAGTAGTTCTTCCAACTTACTAGCAGTCAGCTTTAAATTCTCAAGTTCAAATTCTGTTGATGCATGATCTGCTTTTGTCTTTGTTAGAGACTCAGTTAGGCTTGTAACTTGTCATTGAAGACTAAATCTTTCTCCAAGGAGTTTGTCTACATCCTTCAAAAGAGATGATTTTATCTTCAAAGGCTTTACGTTGTATCTTCAATTCTGCATTTGTAGCCTTTTCTGTATTGATTGCTTGATTTAGATGCTCAATGTAATGGTGCAAGTTATTGATTGTTTTGGTTGTTGCAATATTTCCGATATGCTTGTACTTCATCTATGCATGCTAATGAGCATAGATTGATCTTTCTGTCTTCAGGAATTTCAGGCAATGGAGGAATGTTTGTGTTGTTGTTGTTTGTGGCTTTTGTATGCTCGGCAGTTAACTCTTCAAGTTTGTTTTCTTGTTGAACCATTTTGTCTTGCAACTGGTTCATCTCTTGAGCTAAACTGATTTTTTGTTGATTCAATATCTTGATTTGTGCTTGATTATTTCTTTGAGATTGTTTCATCTCTGACCTGCATTTGATCAAATCATTAGACAATGTGTTGTTTGAGTTTGCAAGATCACACAAATATAAATGCATCAGTTCTTTCTTAATGTGACTGATGTACAACTGAATATTTGTCTTGTCAAACAATGAATTGTTGTTATTGTTTGATATGTTGCTGTTGTTTGGTTGGTTGCAGCTTTTGTTTGATTTGCTGCTGTTGTTTGGTTGGTTGCAGCTTGGTTTCCTTTGTTTGAATTCTGAAACCTCTTTCTACCTACAGAAAGAAAGATAACTCGGTTTCTTGAAACAAGAATGTTAGTGAATGATGTTAAATTCTCCATTTTGTTTAAAAACAAAAATGATTTAACAATTGTTTTTGTGTTTCAAACAAAATTAAATTTTAAAATTTTAATTGAATCCAAAGAACGTCGAAACTCAATTTAATTAGATCAACCTAATTAAAAAGTTAACTCAGATCAATTATAATTTAGTTAAGCTGGACTAAGATTAATCTAGCTTAAATCAAAAGTAATAATATTTGGATCGTCTCAATTAAAATTTAAATGATTTTATGACTTGATTGAAAATAACTCAACACTTCCGAAGTATATATGTCTTGATCAACAGGAAGTCAAAAGGAAGCTCTCAAATCTTACGAGAACAAACTTTTGATGCTGTGATTTTTCCACGTCCGCTATGAGTTGTTGTGTTTTGAAGCGGATGAAAATGAAAGTAACGTCCACTGTGAGTTGTTGTGTTTTGTACAACATCCGCTGTGGACGTGGTTGTTTGATCTGTCTGCTGCGAAGTTACACTTCCGCTGTGGACAGATGAATGTCCGCTGTGGACCATTTGTGTCCGCTGTGGACTGTTGTGTCCGCTGTGGACTGTTTTTACTCGTCCGCTGTGGAGTTAAACGTCCGCTGCAGGTACTGCGGACAGAATTGTGTCTACTGTACGTTACACGTCCGCTGTGGATAGATGTAGCGGAGTGTCCGCAGTGGATAGTGATTCAAGTCCATTGTGGACTTGATATGTATGTCCGTTGTGGACCAGTGTGTATGTCCGCTATGGACGTGATATGTATGTCCTCTATGGACCAATGTGTATGCTCTTGTTCTTAACTTGTCTGCTGTGGACAGATGTATGTTTGCTGTGTTGCTTACACATCTGCTGTGGACCTGTTTATGTCTGATTCAACTCGTCTGCTGTGGACTAAGTTTGTGTGTTCAACGTACGCCGTGAGTGTTGTGAATAAGCTGTGGATGAGTTTAATCATCAGCTGTGAAAACTTGGACAAAATTGATGAATAATGGTCTTTGTCCGCTGTGGGTTTTAACACATCAGTTGTGAATGAATTAGTTCATCAGCTGTGAACACTTGGACAAAAACTGAATTCCAAGTGTACTTTGTGTATTCTTTGTAAAATTCAATTATGAATGGAATTTCACTTGCAAATACACAAATTGATGTTTGCATGATTGTTGAATGATACTTGAATGATTGAATGATGAACAACCGAATCAAAATCCGGATTAAATCATGAATTTGGCTGAATTTTGAGATTTCAAAACAGTTTGACTTTGAAAAAGTCAAACTTCATGTTCTTGAATGAACAAACTCTTGATTCTTGGGTTTCTGATGGAATTTGATAAAACCAAATGTTATAATAGTTATAGATAAATAATTCTAAGCTAGAATAACAATAAATTTCATATAATCATCACCTAAACTCGGATTTAGACGATGAACTCATGAAAAACACAATGAAAAACACTATTAAATTCAGCTAAACAACATCAGATTCATGATTTTTGATGATTTTTCCTCAAGAACAGTAAACTTTTCAAAAATTTTCAAAAATCTTCAAATTCAAGAGTTATGGATGTTCAATTGATACGAAACTTTGCAGATGTGTTAGTTATTACAAACTAAAGCTATTAGAAGCTTAAATTCGATCAAACAACAACAAAATCAAAATTTTATGTTTATGAGCATTTGAAGACTTGAAGAATAAGTTTGCTTAAATCTTTAAATTAATGGCTCAAATGAACTTGATTTTAAAACTTGCAGATCTTCATGAAATAACAAATCTAAGCTAATAGTAGCTTGATTTCATAAAAAAACAACAACAATTTGCAGATCAAACTTGTGGTTCAAATTTTTGAGAAAAATTTGAAGGACAAGAAGCCAAGGCTCTGATACCAATTGTGGAAATATCGATACTCGTAGGATCGAATATTGCAATCGTATTGTTGTCGTTTATCAGATCTGTGATGTGGAATCTCATAGACCTGTTAATGATTTCAAGTGAAGATTTGTTGCAAGATTTAATATATGATGATGAATGAATGATGAACAATTCAAGAACACATATTCATAAAAATTTCAATCATTCATTTGATGTTAAGAGATTACAAAGGAGTTTGTAAGAAAATTCTCTTTCACACACACACTCAACCTAATTATTTTTCTCACCAGACTAATTCTCTTTGTTTTCTATTGTTAGTGTTTACAATGCTTAGAGTCTAAAAATGATTATACTTAGTCAATTTATACACTTTACATAAATTAACAAAATTACATTTAAACCATAATGATTATACAAATATTCTTCTAAGTCTGATAAATTGTCTGTTGCTGATGCGTGGCTGCTGGGTGGCTGACGTCATTCGGGATGACCGCTGATGTTGACTATTGACTTTGACCACGGTTGACCAAGTTTGAATTTGGTCAATTTTCTTCCTTTTGATCATATTTTCAGCGTAGTTTTACCGTGTCGGTTTTGGTAATCATCGTGAGATTCAGCACTTAGATTTTAGTAAGTATCGTATTCAAATAGTCCAACACAAGAAATGTTAAGCTCATAGGATGTCTACACCCCAAGAACATGATTCCTTCGTTATCCCAAAACTAGTTCCTACCGTTTAGTAATTTCTAGTATCCCTGTTTAACTGAGAACCAACAACCACAATATCACAATTTGTCACCAATACATTTAGTCTTTGAACATCAAATGAGTTTATATATTTTATTCTTCTCTTTTAACTTTTTAATTATAATGCTTTTTTGAAAATTTTTTAATAAAAGTTACAACGTATCTATTTATATCGTTTCGTGATAAATATTATTTAGAATTGAGTGAGGTCAGATATATATTATTATCTTTTATTTTTTAACTATATTTTTCTCAAATTTCAAATATATCATCATGAGACTTGCACTTTTATTTATCTTTCGATATACATTTTATTAAAAAAAGTCTGGCTAAATATAATATATTTCTATCTTTTAATTTTTTAATTTTTAAATTCAGTTCGGAGTTCATAAACGCACATTTCCTCATTTCTATAATAACGCTATTTTGTAACTCAGTAACTTTTTATTTGTGCTTAACATAATTTCTGATGTTTTTTATTTTTATTGTTTTAATATATTCTTGAAATTCAACTGGTTGAAATGAAATTGTATTCTTTTTTCTGTCTTTAAAAGTTGTTAATCTGTATAACGTGTTAGTTTGATGTTGTTCACATTATTTTCTTATTTTTAAATATCTTCAAAATGTTTAAATACTTTTGTGACTAACCACCACCAGCGAATGAGAACGCCATGTACTTAATATAATAACCAGCACACCGCTTTCTGCCTATTATATTTTTTATATCGTTTTGTAAAAAGACCGAATTTGCCACTAAACCCATTCAAACAACGTTAACGGGAGGGCACTTTTGGTAATGTATGCAATAACTAATTCATTTTTTTAAATTCTTTTACAGGTAATGAATTTGACATTCTCCTTTCACTTGAGCCACCTAATAGTCTCATGTGTTGTGTGTATATTTTTATATCG